>CM074784.1:7661768-7735093 GCA_037355745.1 Pseudo-nitzschia multiseries
TACTAGATTGGTAGTTACCGTGGTCGCAAAGGAGGCGAATGGGCCTGCCCCATTTCCGAACAAAGTTCTGGAAGCAAGATAGAAAATTGCTGGTGGTACGCATTTCTTCAACGTGTATAATATGTGACTTTCGGCCGAAGAAGATCTGAGCAATCTTGGAGCCACCATCAATTGCTGGGACATCCAAATAGACAGCATCGGACATAACGCCGTCATTGAAGGGTCGAACGTTCATGGCCGGTTGGGGGGAATGGAAACGTTTGAAAATGTTTCCATCAGGGCTAACCGCTAATGAACCATATTGGGTTGAGTTTTCAAACGTGGCCTTGATGCGATCGGTGGAAACCCAACAAAAGAAAGGTTTCAGGGATAAGTAGTCATGTTCGTTGGGGTATCTCTCACGGGGCGTAGCTGCAATACGTGTAGTATCACTGGCAGTACAATCCGTTGGAAACGCAGTGACTGTCCCAGAGGCTTCAGGTAAAGTGCAGCATGTGAGGCGTTCCTGGTGAATGTAGTCGGTGGAAGTAAGCCAGAATGAGCGATCGTTGGTTCTATGATCATCAATAGGAAGGAAGGGAGACCGAGTGGATTGGCTGGAATATGAACTGAGAGACCTGACCGTAGAAGAGCCGGGGGATACAGAGATATCCAATCCTTCAAGGCAACGTGGATTTCCGTATTCGTTGTAATCGGCATATGGGAGTTGCTGCGGCTGAGGGGGATATTTCTGGAGAAATTGTTCATCTTTGGCACTGATTGCTGTATCGAGAACAGATGGGTCCCAATGCTTATCTGATGTCATGATAACATGTGGTAGCATGTCAAACTCAATAGTCGTGTACTTTTGCATCGCAAGGTATGGTAAACCGTGTCGTATGCTAAGGGCAGTGCATATCCATCGGAGGTGGTGATTACCTGTCCACCGCCCGTTTTGATGGATGTGTCATCGACAGTGGAAAAATATGCTTCCATCTGGCCGGAGGACAATATAGAAGGGTGTCGGCCTGTATATGCACATTCATTGAAAATGAGGATGACGGGACCTCTGTTCGATATGGAATAAGCTCCGCATGTAGCAATGGGAATATTTTGTACCTGGTGATTGTTAATGCCTGTGACATTGACATATCGTGGTGGGATATCCTTGGAGATGAGGCATGCATCATTGCCGATGATGCAACCATTTGCGCCGCAATCGACCATGGCAAAACCAGGACTAGTAACCGTAGTTTTGTGTACACGGTATGTGTACGACGTTACTGGACTATTGTTAGGAAAGGTCAGATCATCATCAGGATTATACCACTGGTGAAAATTGGCGGAATATGATGATGTTCCTACAGGTATTTGGGTGTCACCGTCCTTTTTGTACCAAATGTCAGGGTTTTCGGAGAGGAATCGAGCAGGATGCGCGGGTGACACGGAAGACTTGAGAGGTCGTTGGTCCTTGGATGAAGATGTTTTTGATTTGTATACACCTAATGATGCATGGAAAACACCTCTACGATCATTTTCTACAGCAGGATGCAGGTCTGCTGCGGAATTGACATGTTCATCTTTGTTCGAAGTATCGTCTTCTAGGAATGATACAGAGTGTCCATGTTGATATGCCTTCTGGGTGATGGGCTTGACATTGTTGGGGTCAGGTTGATCCGTTGAGAGTAAGTCGTGTCATAACAATGCGACCACGATTTTCTTGCCTTCCGGAGAAAAACTTAGCCAACTTTTCATGTCCTGACGTGATAGGGCCTTCCATATGTTTGTGGGGAGGCGCGTGGTAGGGTCAGGGGTACGTCCAGCCTTGAATACCGCATAGTCTTGATAGTCTCCTTCAAATTCGATAGGGAGAGCATAGCCGTCATGGTTTTGGCTTTGTTCAGATGAGAAGTCATGAACGTGTGCACGTACAGTCGACCGAGGAGCCGCCATCGCGGACTGGGAATCGAGTCGAGTTGCTTTGAGTAGGAGCGTGATTTTAAGTTTGTGAATAGCAGCTGCTTCAGCAACTGCATCTGTCATGGTGCTATTCGTGCCACCTGGATCCTTGACTTTGGCAAACTGTTCACTTAGCTGAAAGCTGGAATAGCATGCCTGACATAATGCTGATTTTGCAGTATGGTACTCAAGGGGCTTGTTGGGAGGACAGAGCTTGTTGAGGTGATTTAATTCATCAAACCAATGTGTGATGAATTTCACTTTGGATTCTTTCCAATTTCTGAGATTCAACTTTAGCAACGCCTGTAGTTGAGTTGAGTTGTCATATACCTTAGCTTTTGATTCGCTGTGAAGGTTTACGAAATCAAAGTATGCTTGACGTCCATTACGTGTGGTAGAATGGCTGTGTACACACGATGCGGATAGATCGCTTTTGAAGACTTCCAACATTAGTACCCAGAAGAAGGCACATTGTTTGACGAAAAGGTCACGTGTATAACCTTGAAGCGCAGCTGGAGGCCAGGTTTCATCAGGGAATGTTTCTGTGTTGATGTTGTATGCCTCGAGTTTAGCTTTGAAACCTACGAGCCAATGTTCGAATCTTGAGTCATTCGTGAGGGGCGTAAAAGACTTTTCATCCCGTGCTTTTCGGCACCAAGATTTGTACTTTACCTGCTGATGTGTCTTTTTGTTACTTCCCGGCGGAGGAGGTGGGGGGTTCAGAACAGATTTGGTCTGCATACGGAGGGCACGGTCCAAGCGGAATGGTTGGAATTCTTTATACGTATATGATTTTACATCTTTCCATTCTTTCTCGTCTTCTTGTAGTTCGAGAGCGAACTCCGCAAGTGCCTCTATGATCCTTTGGATGGATTGAGGGATATGCGTTGGTAGTCCTCCCTCAGTATAGGTAAGCTCGCGTGCAAAATCCGGTTCGATAAGTGCGTCGAGAAATGCATTCCACTCGCATAATCCGCCTTCCTTGAGAGCTGAACACAACTTGTTATTTGCCTCACTTGTTACGCGTAGTAGGGATACAAGTATCGTCTTCATATCAGTATCAAAACTGGGAAAATGGTTGGCAGTAGTAACTTCGACATCACCTGTGCTGTTCCTGCCTCCAAATACATTGGCGGGCATGGCCGGTATGTTCGTTATTTGTGACGGTTCCGATCCTTTGAAGGAATTGCGCGGTGAATGAGAATGAAATCTGCTTCGTGTACGATGTGCGACTGGCATGCGCCAGCATATGGATTGTATTCAATTTTGTTCCTGTTCCTTTTTGTGTGCAAGCCACCTTGGAGCTTGCGACTGTTAATCTATTATTTTCCTTCTGAATCCGGTCCGTTGAGGGTCTGATTCAAAGGCTTCTGAAGAACAGCAACGCTGCGTTAGTGTGTTAGTAGACGAACGATTGTACTCTACGCGTGGCAATTGTGGTTGGATACTTTCAGCAACGGATAATCGGACTACAGGCGAGACTATGGAAACGCCAGATCTCTTCTTGCTGTGACTTGTTCAGATTGCAGCGAGACAGACCTTAGTATGTAGATTACAAGTAGTTGATAGCAACTAGTGTGAATTTTGGGATATAAATCAGTTGAATGTTAAAAGTATGAGATAAAGTGAAATCTTGCCGAAATGCAAGATATCTCTTTTATTGAGATGAATACGTTGCAACTGCTGTTGCGTAGTGATGAGATTACTCGCTGATTATTTCCGTACATGTATTGGTCGTTGACCATATATATCTGTATGCATATATATATACTGTGTGAGAATCACACGCCAACGGTTTTCTTCTCTTGTTCCGTTAGGAAGACTCCATGAATTGTTTATCATTAAGGTCAGGAATTGCTCCCATAGCTCGTGTGATATTTTATGAAATCAGAGTTTGCTCACCGAAGAACAATGGCAATACTGTAAAACAGGGATTACTCACCGTTGATGCGTGATGGGAATCGATGCACCGTGGGAATCGATATGCCGTGGGAATCGATTACTTTGGTTGATACGGGACTCATAGATTCGTACGAATAGGGTATCTACCATCTGGTAGCTTTGGTACTTCTGGTCACGAAAGGAATTTAATATATTTGTGACCAGTCCACAGCGCTTACAAATTCTTTACCCCCTGGCCCACCAGAGAGTATTTTTGGTGCAATTCAAGGGCACAAACTGACTTATTGGCTAATGGATACAAAGAAAGTATCTGGTCCAAGCCATGAATACATTTATCACAACTCATCAAATGCATATTGGGAACAACTTTGCCCCACAGAATGCTTGAAATGTTGTTGTTTGTCTCTCCAAATGGCTAACATGAGGGTATTTTTGGTGAAATTCCAGGGCACAAACTGACTTATTGGGTAATGACTCCAAAAGTAATATACGGTCCGGGCCATTAATGCATTTCTCACAACTCATCAAATATATATTAGGAACAACTTTGCCCCACAGAATGCTGGAAATGTTGTGGTTTGTCTATCCAAATGGCAAACATGAGTGCATTTTGGGTGCAATTCCAGGGCACAAACTAACTTATTGGGTAATGACTCCAAAAGTATCCGGTCCGGGCCAGGAATACAATTCTCATTACTCATCAAATGCATATTGGGAACAACTTTGCCCCACAGAATGCTGGAAATGTGGTGGTTTGTCTATCCAAATGGCAAACATGAGTGTATTTTGGGTGCAATTCCAGGCACAAACTAACTTATTGGGTAATGACTCCAAAAGTATCCAGTCCGGGCCATGAATACAATTCTCACGACTCATCAAATGCATATTGGGAACAACTTTGCCCCACAGAATGCTGGGAATGTGGTGGTTTGACTCTCCAAATGGCAAACATGAGTGTATTTTGGGTGCAATTCCAGGGCACAAACTAACTTATTGGGTAATGACTCACAAAATATCCCGTCCAAGCCATGAATACATTTATCATGACTCATCAAATGCGTATTGGGAATCGATGTAGCAAACCAGATGAGAGGAATGGTGGTGCCACTTGGAACCCGTACGAAGTACAGACCGGGGAACACCCTTGAGTATACAAGCGCACGTACTACAAGAAAGATCTCACTGTATCAGCATCATCGTCGGTGCGATACCATATCCCCGGAACGTTCCCCGTAGGTACAGTACGAATCTTACGCTCACGAATTTTGCAAGCATCGAATTCTGCAAGCATCGAATCTTGCAAGCATCGATCTCTGCAAATAACAGGCTAAGCGCTAACAAGCCTGCAGAGGATTCCCCCAGCAGAATCCAAGCCTACAGCTCACTCTTTTGCTCCTAAACGATTCTTAGTAGTAGAATAAATAAATAGGTAACACATCCTGGTCCAATAGTCATCCTATTGTTGTACCCGTACGACAAGCCTATCTGTCCTGGTCCCCTAGCCTTGCCTAGTAGTGTACCTGTCCTGGTCCCCTAGTATTGCCTAGCGTACCCGTACAGCAGTCAGTCTCTTAACTCACACATCAACGGCTCCCTATTGTCACCTTACAGCAGGCCCGGTCTTGATTACCCAAGATACCGCACCTCCAAGCGTCCGCGAATCGATTTGGCGGTCTGCACCTCCAGTCGATCGACTCGGCCAACGCGCACCTCCAGTCAATCCACCTCCCGGCTTGCAGTCAGTCGCTAATCGATTTGGTCAACGGCTGCACCTCCAGTCGATCTATTCGGCCAAGCGCCCCTCCTAGGTTGCACCTCCAGTTGATTCCGATCGATTCACCAAGATACGGACTACTCCGACAATCAGTTGATTCTGATCGATTCACCAAGATACGGACTACTCCGACAATCCGCACCTCCAAGTGGCGACCATCCGCACCTCCAAGTGGCCCGTCGACACCCTTCTCCGAGGCTACTCCAGCAAGCGATACGATTCCCCACCGTTTCGGCCAACACGCACCTCCCTTTGATTCCTCCAAGATACCGACCGGTATTCCTCACAACATGCTGACATACAACAAGTATTACCAGACCACCACCAGCCCACTTGGAGTGGGACCTGCCCGGGACCTGGCCTACCAAACCATCTATGACTACTTTGCTGAGGAAACAGCCACTCCCATACTCCTAGGCCGGCTCTTGGACCTCTTTGAACCAGAAGCTGTGGGAGCCCTAGGAATATTCCTGACCGGCACCTTTGGCAGGGCTTGACTCTGACTTGTGCAGGGCCTCAGGAAGTACCCGGGCCCCTTAACAGCACCAAGTACCAACAAGGGCAAGGCCTTTGGCTACCTGGATGACATCGAAGGCAATGCCGGGGAGCTAGTGCTAGTGGATGCTGCCCTGCTCGAGCAGGTGCCTGAGACCCTGGTGCTGTCCCTCGACTGACACCTCAAAGTCATAAAGTCTGCTCATCACTCTCACATGATCCCCATGGTGCTAGGCGAAGACCCGCACATGGAGGTCATCACCCCCTACAAGGTCTGCTTCATCCCCTTTGCATTGGTGCCCCTACTCCTAGGCAAAGGCCTTAGTCCAATCCAAGCCTTGAACATCATCTACCCCTATCTCGACACACTCAACCTGGCACTTATCTGCACCCCCCTGCTGAATACCCTCCAAGCTGCAGGCACCAACCCCACCATAGCAGATGGAGGTGTCCACTTTGCCACACCTGGCACCCCCTTCCGAGGGGAGCCCGGCCTGACCTTGTACATGCAAAATCAGGTACTATACCGGGACCTGCCTGGCCTGAAGCAACCCTTCCATCCTGGGCAGCACCCGGCACCCGGGCAGCAGCCACCAGGGCAGCAGCCCGCAGGGATAGATCCAACACTGGCAGCTACCCTTACCGCCCTCGCCAATCAACAGCTTAAGCTCAGTGAGGGCCTAGACCAACGTCGCCCCCCCACCACTGTCAAGAACACCTGGGGCCCCTTGTACACCCAGCGCCTGCTGCTGCTATGTGGCAAACTCGAGGAAACCGACCTGCCCCCCATCTACCAAGCCTGGGCCCAGATCTATATCTGGGATCAATAAGGGATGAGTGTAGCATTGTCCATCAATGATAGCTCCGTGCAGGACGACGCTTTTGGCAGTGCTATATTTGTGGTGACAAATAATGGTGAGGTTACCCTTCTTTTGAGTGGAGGAGTCATGGGTGTCAGTGAAGGCTTTGTGTATGGACTGTGCACTGAACTGGTCTCTCATGCGAGATGTGGTACCACAGAGATCATTTTCACTTAACAATGTTGTAGAAAGCAAGGGAGAATAGTAGAAGAAAAACTGATGTACCCTCTGTCGTTTGGAGCTGGTATATGCACATATCCAGATCCTTCTGGAATACAACTGGATGATTTGCCTCCTATTGCTGCTGTCAGCCTAACAGGACATTTTCTCAGCTTGGTGTAGGGTTTGTAATCATGGAGAATATGCAGCAGGCTTGTGCAGGAAACTTTAGCACCTGTATCTAGTTGTGCTTGTTTGCCTTGCTGGAAGTATGATGCAGCTGCAAATGGATCTGCTGGCACAAGCTTCTTGACGGAGTTGGCATCAACTAGGATGGAATTGTCATGGTCAAAGTTGGGATCCCCATTGGTTTCCAAATGTGGCTCCAATGTGGGGGCTGCAGCTTCGAGTGTTTCCATATCACAATACACATCAGTTGGAATAGATGGATGAAGGGTAGCCCGTGGGATCATGTTGACCACACCAAGTTGGATGGATTCGTAGGAGCTGACGCTGCTGGAGTCCACGGTGGGGCATGAACCTTCCATTTGTGATGCTGGAGCATTGTCAAATCCTTGAGGATCATCTTGAGGTGACGTGGTCTGGCTGCAAGAAAGTCTGTCTATTCCTGGCCTTGGCAGAAAATTTGGTCTTCTGGTACATCATCTGTAGATTCCTCATCCTGGTTCTCATCTTCAATGTTGATCCTGGAGATGTGTTGAGTAGAGTCCATGATTTGTTGGGTTTCCCTATTGCATTTGCTGAGAAAAACAGCGGTTGCAATCCTGTGTTTCCTCAGAGAATCAACATCTTGGAGGGCAGGACAATTATCAAAGCTATGACCGGAGGTGCGGCATACAATGCGTTTTCTGGATGTGTCAAAGAGGCTGGGCTCTTTGTCAAATGCAGTAATGGTGTTACAATAGGCTTGATGGAGGAATGGATTGTCTGATGCTTCATCCATTTCAGGGTATCCAAGTGATTCAATCAGGCTGATTGAATGGGTGGTCAGAGTCGAAGGGGTTCTGATGGTGCTGCTGCTAGCGCGTTTTTGTAATCTATCACTACGGCGGGAGCTTATTCTAGTGGTGAATGCCGGTTTGGGTAGGCTTGATATGGAGGATTTGTCCTTGTACTTCATCTCCACCTTGATTTCTTGCTCATATGTTTGGAGAGTTTGTAGAAGCCTGCCCGCCTTATACTTATCTCGCTTGAATTGGTCATCTGACTCTTGCTTGTCCTCTGTCTTCTTGTGTAGTTCATAAGAGAGAGTAGCTCCTTCAATGAGATTGCTCACCTCTTCCATTGAGCTGATTGTACTGGGTTGATTGTGGAGGAATACTCGAAGCCTGAGGTAATCTTTGTACCGGAAGAAATATTCCTCAAGTGGCTCGTCTTGTTCGTGATTTGGTGGGTTTCTAACCATACTTCTTTTGTAGGATGATCTTTCCAAGTTGGGATGTGTTTTTGCAATCACACTGTAGAGGGTCTCATATCCTTGTCCGCCTTCAAAGCTCTGAATTGCAGCTTTCACACTCCTGCATGAGTCACGGATGATTTTATCAGTTCTGAGTGCAGTGTAAATAAGATTTCCCCATTCGTGGATAGCCAATTCATATCTTGCAGGGAGGTCGTCCATATGGGTGTCCCCAATGGTGAATCCTCTGAGATGATCAGCTTCTCTTCTGTGGAGGTAATATGGATGGACATATATATGATGCTGCTGTGCATGGGCTGTGACTTCCCTGTACCACTTTTGGACCTGAGGGGCCATGGAATTGTTTAGTTGTGGGAAGCCTGAGAGAAACAATTTGTCTTGCACTGCCTCTTTGGATTTGTCAAAAGCTCTGGTCAGATCAAAGCAATCACCACTCCTTGTGATGAGGCGTTGGTCGTTTCTACCGCTGCCTAGGTTGTGTAGGTAGTAGTTTTGCCTGACAGTTATTTCAGTTCCAGTTGCGTCCGTAGAAGTGACTTCAAAGTATTTCATCTCATCGCTGGTTAGGAATTCTTCTCTTCTCTTGCATCTTGCCTTGACTGGCGGTGGTAAAGTCGATGGATTCCATGGGGTAGAACTGGGCAGGAGGTTATCGTTGTTGTTCTTGTTGCTGTTGTTATTGATAGCACTTTCTGATAGTTTGTCAAGGAGAGCGCGCTGGCCTTCGAGGAGTTCCATCATCTTTTCATCACAGATTCTGGCTTGAGGTGTTAAATCGTCATCAGTGGTTTTGTCATCAGAATCTGCCTGGATGGTACCTTCATAAACCTTGTCAAAGCGTTGGGCTTTCCAGGTGGATTTAAACTTCCACAAAGTGATTAGGAGTTCAATGGTAATGGATGCGTCCGAGAACTGTTTCGCGGGGTTCGAATTTACTTCTCGCGCACAAATTTTGTGCGTGATTTTAACACGGCAATATTTCTGGACACCCTGAAATTCGCGCCGATTGTATAAGGGTATATGTAAACTCAGCACTATTTCTGTGCGCGTGATGCACATTACTCTACTCTCAAATAAAAATAATTTATTTCAGTCTCTAGCAGAACCGAATTATTATTCTGTACGAACAACACTTACTTCTATTCACGAATAAAAAAGAAATCTTGAGTCAGTATTAATTCCAAAATATTAATCTACCAAACAACAATTCGATTCTGCTCCCCTAGTTGTGAATTATATTTCTCGACTACAATATTCCCTTTTTAAAATGTAGATTCTATTATGCTTGATTTATTCCTATTGCAACGTATTACGAATCCTCCATTATTTCTAATATTCTCAAAATTAAGTTCAAGATTAGTAGTAGTTTTGTATTATGTATGTACTGTTATTTTCTACATTAGTTCACCCATAGATAAACTTTCATTCATCAATGCTGTTATTGCCGGATCAATATAGACGTTTCTTTTCTTTTTCTTTTTTGGTCCACTACAATTAGTGGAGCTGGTACTAGTAATTTTTGCATCGCCCTGCTTATTGTTGGTGTAATTTGTCGAACTTTCGTTCCTAAATCTGTCCCTCATCATTTCTTCCAATTTCCTTCCTGTTTCTGGGTGTTTTCGCATCTCGCCAATTTTGTCGCACAAGTCACTGAACAACTCGCGACCTTCCTCCATCCATCCATTTCTGCTTCCACTGTCTGAATCGCAGAATTTTTTTTTTTGTCGCGGAATCGTGGCATCACCCTTTCGCCGCTGCTGGTTCACCCATACATGATGCTCATTGTAGATCAGTACCAATGCAAATGCTTCATCTGCTATAGTAAATATATCACTCAGCAAGTGCCTCTCCTTCCGTTGTTTGAAATTGGAATTTGTCGGATTGATTGCCGACATGATTCTTGTAACAAAATAATAAAAATCTTCATCTTCCGCGTCTTTGTATGTTCTGTATTGAGGGTTTAAAATACCTGTGTTTTCATATTCTGTGTCTTGAATAACTGCAACAGTACCAGGGAATGTGATAGGGACTCGACCTTTTCTGTAATCGTCTGTACGGAAGTATCATAAGTATCAACGTGCAGCATGTTAGTGTTGTCGGACCAAAAATAGATTCTCAAAATCCTAATTTCAACAACCAATTCTCCTGTCTGTATTTACCTATCCAGTTTTTTCTCGCTAATGTTTGTGAGTTGTGCCTCAATGCGGTCAGTACTGTCCCTACTCGTTTCCTGTAAAAGGAACAGAATGCCGCAAGTGGAATATTTTGTGGCTTCATAACCGCACTTTCTCCAACAGCTTTATTTATTACAAGCGCCGTTACCTTGTCATTGATAGGGAACTTCATGTTGGGGTACCAATGTTTTTTGACGTAATCCCTTAGCTGCTTCTCCACTCTTTCACTCATATCACTCAAAGCCTTAAGCATATCGTTGTCTATTATAAGTCCATATTCGTCTGTAATTGTACTTACTGCTCGTTCTCTTGTGTCGCCGGCATTGTAACTCCCCTCTCCCTGCATGGTTGCCTCCGTTTGTTTAGGTACCATTACTACCTTTCCCACCCCTATATGTGGTTCCCTCTCTTGTTTCCGTAAGCGTTTTGCCACTTCCTCTGCCAATTTGTCATATTGGATATTTTTCATGACATGTTCGGCAATATACTCTAAATTGTAGCATTCTCCGTTAGATGTTTTCTCTACCACATTGGTTTTTGTTCCTTCTTTCTGTTGGTTCGTTACTGTAGTGGTGGTTGTGTTGGTAATGGTCAGCGCTGGTTCGTTACTCTGGTTGATGGTGTTTTGTTCTTCCGGGATTGTAGTAGTAGAAATTGTGTTGTCGGAACCATTTTTTTTACTGTTGCCCTTTGATGCGTTCATAGTTGTGGTATTACTGTTACACACTTTGTTAGTAATTGCGGTGTTTGTTTTAACTCTTCTTTTCTTACCGTTGTTGTCCCCTGTATTTTGATGATCACCGGGCCGGATGGTTTTGTTGTTTCGAAGGGTCTTCCCCTCGGATTTTTTGCTTCGTCGTGTCTTTCCGATAGCATTCATATTTTTTTTATTTTATTTTCTGAATACGGTGTCGATCAAGAATCATGTGTTTCTTTTTGTGTGGTTTTGTGTGTGTACTAATAATTTGTCGGGTTGTGTACGGTGTTTTGTGTTGTGTGTGTTGTGTGTGTCGTGTGTGTGTGTGTGTGTACGGTGTTTCGTGTAGTATGTGTACGATGTTTTGTGTGTAGAATTTTTCCGTGGGTTCTGTACTATGTTGTTTGCCCGAACATCTTCTGTGTGTTGTCTGGTTTTGGGCGCGCTGTTATATTTGTAGCAGTAGAGCACGTACCTGTGCAAGCCACCCCTCCCGCGCCATAATTTTTTCAGAAGGGAAACATTTGATCACACTAAGGTTATGTATTTCAATCCTCTAGTCACATGTAGAATCTCGTAGACTGCTGCACCTAACATACCGTACTGTCTTGTGTGCCATTTGTATCTACAAACCACATCATTGTCTGTACTGTGTGTGTCAAAGTTGTTCCCAATATGCATTTAAAAGTTGTTCCCAACATGCATTTCGTAAGTCATGTGATATGCATTCATGGCCTGGTACAAAAACTTTGGTAGTCATTACCAAATGAGACTGTTTGTGCCCTGGAATTGCACCAAAAATACCCTCATCATGTTTGCCATTTTGAGAGTAAAACCACAACATTTTGGGCATTCTGAGTGGCAAAGTTGTTCCCAATATGCATTTGATGAGTCATGATAAATGTATTCATAGTTTTGACCGGATACTTTTGGAGTCATTACCCAATCAGTTAGTTTGTGCCCTAGAATTGCACCAAAAATACCCTCATGTTTGCCATTTCGAGAGTCAAACCACAACATTTACAGCATTCTGTGTGACAAAGTTGTTCCCAATATGTATTTGATGAGTCATGAGGAATGTATTCATTGCTTGGACCAGATACTTTTTGAGTCATTACCCAATAAGTTAGTTTGTGCCCTGGAATTGCACCAAAAATACCCTCATGTTTGTCAGTTGGAGAGTGAAACCTTAAGATTTTGGGCATTCTATGTGTCATAGTTGTTTCCAATATGCATTGGATGAGTCATGATGAATGCATTCATGGCTTGGACCCGATACTATTTGAGTCATTACCCAATCAGTTAGTTTTTGCCCTAGAATTGCACCAAAAATACCCCCATGTTTGCCATTTGTAGAGTCAAACCTTAAGATTTTGGTCATTCTATGTGCCACAGTTGTTCCCAATATGCATTGGATGAGTCATGATGAATGTATTCATGGCTTGGACCAGATACTTTTTGAGTCATTACCGAATAAGTTAGTTTGTGCCCTGGAATTGCACCAAAAATACACCCATGTTTGCCATTTGGAGAGTCAAACCACAACATTTACAGCATTCTGTGTGACAAAGTTGTTCCCAATATGTATTTGATGAGTCATGAGGAATGTATTCATTGCTTGGACCGGATACTTTTTGAGTCATTACCCAATAAGTTAGTTTGTGCCCTGCAATTGCACCAAAAATACCCTCATGTTTGTCAGTTGGAGAGTCAAACCTTAAGATTTTGGGCATTCTATGTGACAAAGTTGTTCGCACTATGCATTTGATGAGTCATGATGAATGTATTCATGGCTTGGACCCGATACTTTTTGAGTCATTACCCAATAAGAAGTTAGTTTGTGCCCTGGAATTGAACCAAAAATACCCACATGTTTGCCATTTGGAGACTCAAACCTTAAGATTTTGGGCATTCTATGTGAAAAAGTTGTTTCCAATATGCATTGGAAGAGTCGTGATGAATATATTCATGGCTTGGACCAGATACTTTTTGAGTCATTACCGAATAAGTTAGTTTGTGCCCTGGAATTGCACCAAAAATACACCCATGTTTGCCATTTGTAGAGTCAAACCACAACATTTTGGGCATTCTATGTAACAAAGTGGTTTCCAATATGCATTTGATGAGTCATGAGGAATGTATTCATTGCTTGGACCACATACTTTTTGAGTCATTACCCAATAAGTTAGTTTGTGCTGCCCTGGAATTGCACCAAAAATACCCCCATGATTGCCATTTGTAGAGTCAAACCTTAAGATTTTGGGCATTCTGTGTGACAATGTTGTTCTCAATATGCATTTGATGAGTCATGATGAATGTATTCATGGCTGTGACCGGATACTTTTTGAGTCATTACCCAATAAGTTAGTTTGTGCTGCCCTGGAATTGCACCAAAAATACCCCCATGTTTTCCATTTGTAGAGTCAAACCACAACATTTTGGGCATTGTATGTGAAAAAAGTGTTTCCAATCTGCATTTGATGAGTCATGAGGAATGTATTCATTGCTTGGACCGGATACTTTTTGAGTCGTTACCCAATAAGTTAGTTTGTGCTGCCCTGGAATTGCACCAAAAAAACCCCCATGTTTGCCATTTGTAGAGTCAAACCACAACATTTTGGGCATTGTATGTGAAAAAGTTGTTTCCAATCTGCATTTGATGAGTCATGAGGAATGTATTCATGGCGTGGACCCGATACTTTTTGAGTCATTACCCAATAAGTTAGTTTGTGCCCTAGAATTGCACCAAAAATACCCCCATGTTTGCCATTTGTAGAGTCAAACCACAACATTTTGGGCATTCTGTGTGACAAAGTTGTTTCCAATATGCATTGGGTGAGTCATGAGGAATGTATTCATTGCTTGGACCGGATACTTTTTGAGTCATTACCCAATCAGCAGTTTGTTTGTGCCCTGCAATTGCACCCAAAATACCCTCATGTTTGTCAGTTGGAGAGTCAAACCTTAAGATTTTGGGCATTCTATGTGACAAAGTTGTTTCCAATATGCATTGGATGAGTCATGATGAATGCATTCATGGCTTGGACCCGATACTATTTGAGTCATTACCCAATCAGTTAGTTTGTGCCCTAGAATTGCACCAAAAATACACCCATGTTTGCCATTTGGACAGTCAAACCTTAAGATTTTGGGCATTCTATGTGACAAAGTTGTTCCCAGTATGCACTGGATGTGTCATGATGAATATATTAATGGCTTGGACCCGATACTATGTGAGTCATTACCCAATAAGTTAGTTTGTGCCCTAGAATTGCACCAAAAATACACCCATGTTTGCCATTTGGAGAGTTAAACCACCAAATTTTGGGCATAATGTGTGACAAAGTTGTTCCCAATATGCATTTGATGAGTCATTATGAATGTATTCATGGCTTGGACCAGATATTTTTTGAGTCATTACCCAATTAATTATATTGTGCTGCCCTGGAATTACACCAAAAATACCCCCATGTTTGCCATTTGTAGTGTCAAACCTTAAGATTTTGGGCTTTCTATGTGACAAAGTTGTTTCCAATATGAATTTGATGAGTCATGATGAATATATTCATGGCTTGGACCCGATACTATTTGAGTCATTACCCAATAAGTTAGTTTGTGCCCTAGAATTGCACCAAAAATACCCCCATGATTGCCATTTGGAGAGTCAAACCACAACATTTTGGGCATTCTGTGTGACAAAGTTGTTCCCAATATGCATTTGATGAGTCATGATGAATGTATTCATGGCTTGGACCCGATACTTTTTGAGTCATTACCCAATAAGTTAGTTTGTGCTCTGGAATTGCACCAAAAATACACCCATGTTTGCCATTTCGAGAGTTAAACCACCAAATTTTGGGCATTCTGTGTGACAAAGTTGTTCCCAATATGCATTTGATGAGTCATGATGAATGTATTCATGGCTTGGACCCGATACTTTTTGAGTCATTACCCAATAAGTTAGTTTGTGCCCTGGAATTGCACCAAAAATACACCCATGTTTGCCATTTGGAGAGTCAAACCACAATATTTTGGGCATACTGTGTGACAAAGTTGTTCCCATTATGCATTTGATGAGTCATGATGAATGTATTCATGGATTGGACCCGACACTATTTGAGTCATTACCCAATAAGTTAGTTTGTGTCCTGGAATTGCACCAAAAATACCCTCATGTTTGACATTTTTTTTCGAACGTACATACATACTGTACAATCTCGTATGTACGAGATTCTTTTTCGAACGTACATACATACCGTACAATGTAGTATGTACGAGATTCTTTTTCGAACGTCGTACGTACGAGATTATTTTTTGAACGTACATACATACCGTACAATCTAGTATGTAGGAGATTCTTTTTCGAACGTCGTACGTACGAGATTCTTTTTCGAATTCTTTTCGTACATACGTACGAGATTGATTTTTTTTCGTACGTACGGTACGAGATTGAATTATCTAGTACAAAAAACGTGTAGAATTCTACACTAGTCTAGAAATCTACACTAGTACCAAATCCTGTAGAATTGTACAGGATGTATGATTTTTTTTTACCTCGCGACAAAAAAAAAACCTTTCCCACACAAACACTAATAAACTTTTCTTACCTCGCGACAAACAAAAAAGATCACTTTTTCTACCTCGCGACAAAAAAAATCACTTTTTCTACCTCGCAACAAAAAAAACAATCTACCTCGCAACAAAAAAAAATCACTTCATAATCTGCCTTCTTACATCCGACTTATTTGACTAGGGTGTTGGTTCTTGTAATCAACACTCCGTCCGAGAACGTTTGATCCAAAACCTCTTTTGAGCCGGAGGATCTGTTGTCAGATATTTTAGTCCGAAATAACAGCCTTGTACTGGAAAAGAAGTAGTTAGCATTTGACGAGAAGGGGATTTGCTGGATAGATATTGTTTGGACTGCAGCCTTACATATACGTCTTGAAATCAATGAACTGGCTTTGTCCCTTGCAATTATATCAACAGGAACAAGGTACTGTTTTTCGTGACATGGAGTAAGAAGTATTCTACGGCAGCAACACCAACAACAATTTCATCGGGACGATTCTCGGAACAACGTCGGAACAACAAGCAAAGGTAAGAATGAGAGAAATAGGCACCGGCACCGGCAATGGCAATTGATTGGTCTTCCACTCCACCGGCATTACTGATAATGTATTTCCTCTCTGTTTTTCTTCTTACTTTCATAGGACCGGATCGGAAGCAACAAATCGAAACAAACGGATCGGATCAGAATCAACGGATCGGAATCAACGGATCGGAATCAACGGATCGGAATCCTTGAGGTGCATTGTCGTCTTCCCTGTAGGTGCGAGGAAATTTCCCGGTTGGTGATAATTATGAATCGCTTGAGAGAGATAGGCAATGGCAACGGCTATGGCGATTGGTTTTCCACTTCAACGGCATTACTGATAATGTATTTCCTCTCTGTTTTTCTTCTTATTTCCATAGGACCGAATCAACGGACCGGAAGCAGCAACCATCGAATCGTCAGCAACGGATCAGAATCAACGAATCAAGGTGCGGTGTTTGTCTTCCATGTAGGTGCGGGGAATTTCCCGGTTGGTGATAATTACGATCGGCATGTACACTATATTATTCTGTTGTTATTATTTACTCTATGTAGTACATCAATAGATACTCACCCATTTTCTTGTTCAATTATCATATAATATATTCGAATAGGAGCGTCAACAACGGCAACAACTAGTGGAACCGCAGAGAGCAACAGCGGCAAGCGGCAGCAAGAGCAACAGCGGAAAGTGGCAGCGAGAGCAACAGCCGCAAGCAACAGAAACAGCAACTGGCATCGAATCGCTCCTCCTCCTCCACTGGCGCTCCACCAACGCCGGCAACGACAACACCAACGCCGTCCCGGCAACGGCAACGGCAACACCAATCGAACGATCAAATCGCAAAGCAAGAGCAACAGCGACAGCAACAACCAGGAATGATCGAATCGCAAAGCAGGAGCAACAGCAACGGCGACGGCAACAACCACAACCGGGCACCCACGCTCCACCTGAATCGCTCCTCCTCTTCCACTCCATCCGCACCGACGTCCGCATCGGCATCCGCACCGGCGTCCGCATTGTCGGCAACGAATTTGTTGGATGAGGGGATCGGATTCGCTGCTGGATGGAGGAGACGAATCCCTGTTGTTGGAGGAGGAGGAGGAGGAGGCGAATCGCCGTTGTTGTTGTTGGAGGAGGAGGAGGTGGAGACGAATCCCTGTTGTTGTTGTTGTTGGAGGAGGAGACGAATCCCCGTTGTTGTTGTTGTTGTTGTTGTTGTTGGAGGAGGAGGAGGAGATGAATCCTGCTATGGGGGGGGAGGGGACGAATCGCTACTCTGTTGGATGAGGGGAGCGGATTCGGATTCGCTACTGGATGGAGGAGACGAATCGCCGTTGTTGTTGCTGTTGTTGCTGTTGTTGCTGTTGTTGTTGTTGTTGTTGGAGGAGGAGACGAATCCTCGTTGTTGTCGTTGTTGTTGTTGTTGGAGGAGGAGGAGGAGACGAATCCCCGTTGTTGTTGTTGGAGGAGGAGGAGACAAATCCCCGTTGTTGTTGTTGTTGTTGTTGTTGGAGGAGGAGGAGACGAATCCATGCTCTGTTGGATGATGGGAGCGGATTCGCTGCTGGATGGAGGAGACGAATCGCCGTTGTTGGAGGAGGAGACAAATCCCTGTTGTTGTTGTTGGAGGAGGGGACCAATTGCCGTTGTTGTTGTTGGAGGAGGAGGAGAAGAATCCCCGTTGTTGTTGTTGTTGTTCTTGTTCTTGTTGTTATTGGAGGAGGAGGAGACAAATCGCTTCTCGCTAGTCACTCTCGCTAGTCGCTCTCGCTAGTCGCTCTCGCTGCTGCTGCTGCTGCTTTCGCTAGTCGCTATTGCTCTTGCTAGTCGCTAGTTGCTAGTTGCTGTTGCTGTTGCTGTTGCTGTTGCTCTCGCTAGTTGTTGGTTGTTGGTCCTTGGTCCTTGGTCGTTGGTCGCTGGTCGCTGTTGCTGTTGCTCTTGCTAGCCACTGTTGCTGTTGCCCTCGCTAGTTCTTGTTGCTGCTGTCGCCGTTATTTGGATTGCTTCCTTGAAATACAACCAAATTTGTCACTCTGCAATGTTGAGTTCGTTCCTTCTAATCCGCTCAATGGATCAATACGAAACTTGGCGGGCGTCTCCTCATATATGTAATGAAGAGGCCCCTGAAATATCGTTGCTGTTGGTGCCGTTGTTATAGAGATATCTGCTGTTGCCATTATTTGGGTTGCTTGCTTGAAATACAACCAAATTTGTCACTCTGCTATGTTGAGTCTGTTCCTTCTAATCCGCTCAATGGATCAATACGAAACTTGGCGGGCGTCTCCTCATAGATGTAATGAAGAGATCCCTGAAATATCGTTGCTGTAGGTGTCGTTGTTATAGAGATATCTGCTGTCGCCATTACTTGGGTTGCTTCCTTGAAATACAACCAAATTTGTCACTTTGCTATGTGGAGTCTGTTCCTTCTAATCCGCTCAATGGATCAATACGAAACTTGGCGGGCGTCTCCTCATAGATGTAATAAAGCGAACCCTGCAATATCGTTGCTATTGGTGTCGTTGTTATAGAGATATCTGCTGTCGCCATTACTTGGGTCGCTTCCTTGAAATACAACCAAATTTGTCACTTTTCTATGTTGAGTCTGTTCCTTTTAATCCACTCAATGGATCAATACGAAACTTGGCGGGCGTCTCCTCATAGATGTAATAAAGAGATCCCTGAAATATCGTTGCTGTTGGTGCCGTTAGTGCAGAGATATCTGCTGTGACTATTGTTTGGGTTGCTTCCTTGAAATGTAGCCAAATTTTGCCCCTCTGCTTCACCGGTTCGATTCTTCTGATCCGCTGGATCAATCAATTCGAAACTTGGGCGGCTTGTTCTTATATATGTAATAAAGCGGACCCTGCAATATCGTTGCTGTCGGTGTCGTTGATATGGAGATATCTGCTGTGACTGTTATTTGGGGTGTTTCTTTGAAATACAACCAAATTTTCCCAATCTGCTTCACCGGTTCGATTCTTCTATTCCTCTCAATCAATCAATCCGAAACTTGGAGGACGTCTCCTTCTCGATATAATGAAGAGGTCTGTGCAATATCGTTGGCAGCGGCGACCTCGGTATGGAGATATCTGCTGTCACCGTTATTTGGGTTGCTTCCTTGAAATACAACCAAATTTTCCCAATCTACTTCACCGGTTTGATTCTTCTAATGTGCTCAATCAATCGATTCGAAACTTGCAGGCCTTGTCCTTCTCGATATAATGAAGGGATCCCTGCAATATCGTTGCCCGCGGTGACTTCAGTATGGAGATATTAATATTCACCGTTTTTTTCCTTTGCTTACCTTCAAAATGGACCTTGTGTGTCCAATGCTTTGCCGGTTAGATACTTCCAATCCACTCAATCAATCGATTCGAAACTTGCAGGCCTTGTTCTTCTCGATATAATGAAGGGATCCCTGAAATATCGTTGCCCGCGGTGACTTCAGTATGGAGATATTAATATTCACCGTTTTTTTCCATTGTTTACCTTCAAAATGGACCTTGTGTGTCCAATGCTTTGCCGGGTAGATACTTCCAATCCACTCAATCAATCGATTCGAAACTTGCAGGCCTTGTTCTTCTCGATATAATGAAGGGATCCCTGCAATATCATTGCCCGCGGTGACTTCAGTATGGAGATATTAATATTCACCGTTTTTTTCCTTGTTTACCTTCAAAATGGACCTTGTGGGTCCAATGCTTTGCCGGGTAGATACTTCCAATCCACTCGATCAATCGATTCGAAACTTGCAGGCCTTGTTCTTCTCAATATAATGAAGGGATCCCTGCAATATCGTTGCCCGCGGCGCCTTCAGTATGGAGATATCTGCTGTCCCTTGGGTTTGGAGGGGGTGTTTTCTGTGGAGGTGAAAATTCGGATTTGGAGTCCTCTGCTAGGCCCTCCTATTGCTTCTAATCAAACGCATACGGCAGATCCCTTTGAGACTTGCAGGCCTTCTTAGTATTGTTGTCCAGAATCGTTTGCCTATTCTACCAACTTTTTGGAGTTCTTGGTTTATGAGATACAAGGGGGGGGGACAGGTCCCTATCCATTGTGGATTTGAGTTGGAGTTGGAGTCGGGACGCCCGTTAAATGGTGGCAACATGTTGAGAAGATAAAAATAGTCATGATTCGTGCATAACTTGTACACAAAATAGTGCTTGACGCGAAAAGAATATGATATCCTTAACCCTAAAATAGCTATTTTGTTTGAGGAGTGACGAGATATTGTCTCGAAAGTAAAGGTGTGCGACGCGCGAGGTATTTTAGTAGACACGCGACCTAAAAAGGTAGGAAATTTAAAAAATAGGGTCGAGAATTGTAAAAATAGCGCGCGATAGCCCGCGGGGGGTCGAGAAACAGTTCTCGGACGTGGTTTTGATGAATCATCTGTGTGATGCGCGAGTGCATCCTTCGCTGCCTTTTCTAAGTCAGCGGGGCCGCGTAGTTTCTTGGAGTCTCCAGTCAGCGCAATATAGGAAATAGCGCAACTGGATAGTAGTTGTGTGATGTGATCTTTCTGGAGCTCTGTGGAGTGGGGGAGAGGGTAGGTGATAGCATTGACAACACTGCCACGTAGATTGGTCATCATGGAGGGGGCTAGTACCTTGGCGCCCGTTGTGGTGCTTTCCACAAATAAGTCTTCCATGTCTGTATTGTCCATGATAGTGGAGTAGAGGGTATTCAATAGTTCATTGTATGGGCTGTTGCCCTTGAATCTGAATATGATGCCTTCAATAGCATTCCAATCAAATGGGTCAACCATGCTTGCTTGTGGATTAGCGAAGAACCGTGTGTAGAGACAGTGGATACACCCCCTGATTCACAAGCAGGAAGGGGGGGAAAGAAGAAAAGAAGAAACGGTGGTGTCGTCATCAGAAGAAGGAACGATGACCGGAGGGAGATGAAGACTTAACCGAGAGGCAGAATGACGGCGTCGGGAGAAATAACCGGGGAACGGATCGAAGTAACCGAAGAAAGATCGACTGGCGGAGAAGAGCGGCAAAGATTGGAAGCGGAGGAGATAATTAACCGAGGAAAGGACCAAAGGAACGTTCGTTGGAGAAGTAATCTGAGTAGGAGAGGGAAGGAAGATTGGAAGGGAGTCGCTCAACAGCGGGCTCACGACAATCTCTGCGCTGGGGGGAAGGCCTATCACTCAACAGCAATGTCCTCTGGGTGTGACCGGTCAGTGGAGGTGCTGATCGGGCGGAGATAGGCTCTTAAGGTATACACTCAACAGCGCGAGTTATAAGGGCTCCATAACCTGTTTTTACTCTAAAAATAGACCGAAAGGATAGGATAATTAAAATTTAAAGAGATGTGAGCTCAGAGAGTCGCTCTTATTTTTACTGTGTATTTTGCACTGTATCGGGGCTCTCTGCTGTATTTTACATGGTAGAGATCTTCCCCGGTTATTAGTTACTGTAATCTTCATCATACCGATACTGTTGCTGTGTTAGTGTCGCATGTTGGTCTTTCTGTATCGGTCATTCAATGGTATTGGTCCTTTACGAGGTTAAGTGTTTTTATTCGATGGGGCGTATGCTTGTTCGTGGTATATATGCTAGATGAGGCCCATCTGGAATCGGTATCAATTTTCATGATAAAGATAAGCAATTTCCTCACGGGATATTAAGTATATTCGTTTGAATATACTTAAGGGTTCCAAGTGTCCGCTCATTGATCAGGTCTTTGGAGGTGTCTAGTTTCTAACCGATTAACCTCTTTTGTTTGTAGTCCTAAGTGATATTGTTTTTACCACTTAGGGATTTTCGAGTAGTGGAGGTGCGTTTGATTCGAAGGTTCGATCATCGGAATCTTCGTATCTTGTATTTCGCATCTCGGTTTGTTTGTCGGCTTTTCCATATTTTTCGCCGACAACAGTGGTTGTGAAAGCAACAGTTAGTTGCAAGGTTGATGGACTTTCTTTGGCACTTGGCACAGGATACTCAAATCACTGCCAAAAGATGCCCTCTTGGTGGACATCTCTCACGTGACAGGCAATTTGACATTCCTTTTTGGAATGCCATGGGAGCCAAAAGCTCACTATGTCACTGTGTCACTCTGGTTGTATCCCAGGTTTTCCCCTACCCTTGCTAGGGTAAGCGGCACCAAGACACACTGAAAGACTCTACTTATGCCTATTCCCAAACTATTGCAGGCAATTGGTATCTTCAAGATTGCGAGGGTAGAATTTACTTGTTCCAAATCTTGTGCAATTTTCAGGAAAGGTGTTCAAGTACATTTCCATACAAGCATCAGTTAGACCGCGTTGTCCAGCACATACAAAGGTACAAATCCTTCCTCGCTGCCCAGTATCGCAATGTATGGAATGAATATGAAGGAAAATCTTTACCTACTAGCTTTCTTCTAAACCCATTTGATTATAAAGATTTGTTTTTTCATTCATCTTTGCCATGGAGGAATTCTGAACTTGTAACCGGTACAGGAATTGTGAGAGAAATTTTGCTGCTTCCAGTGGGTGGTGCCTCAAAAACTCTGTCAATGTCCACCATGCTACATTCAATGTACAAGCAGAAGGCTCACTTATCATTTGATCTAATGATAGAGTTGAGTTTCATTGCATCATTCTACAACAGGCCAGTCATGGTATATACTATCTTGTCTGGCTTTCAGTACTCTAGGAGTGAAATTCACCCATGGTACCAATTCGTTGACAGTTGTGTCAGGTTGCTTGGGGAAGGTGTTTTTCAAGGAGGGATTGAGCCTAGGTTTCAATGCAGTTCCAATCAAAAATGGAATGCATTTTGTACCTCATACTGTGACTCCAATGGGTTGGTTGTGACTACCAACAAAGGCGTTGTTGATTTGAGGCTTTCAAAGATATTGTACATTGGTTATGATTTGAAATGCTGGATGAATGCATTGAAGCAATGTGGTGTTGAACATGCGGACAATCTGTCAATTGATGTCATTCATACAAAAATGGAAAGTGCTGTGAAACAAATTCAATCATCATCTGGTATCAGTGGATTTGACTTTGGCAGATTTTACCTATCCCAATGGTTAATACTGATGATTGGTTTGGCACTGCCAGGAAGTGGTATTCATTTGCTTCAACTCAACATTCCTTCAAAGGAAACGGCTTCATTCAAGCATTTCTTGAATCCAACTATGAGAGACACAGCAAGTTCTAATGTCAAGCCAGTTCCAGTTTGCGATCTAGATACAATGATGAAGTTTGTGTTCCAGGATCTCCAGTTTCCTAAATATCTTTGAACATGCATGGAAACACTTGGATGTGAATCTACTGGTCACCGTGTATTGAATATAAAGGATATTTTTGTCAAGGGCACATTATTGTTTGAAATTGAAAAACAGAATGGAATTTCTCTTCACAAATCAATGGAACAAACTTATTGGGAGGATACACAGAAACCTAGCTGCATGTTTCAAATATTGAATGATGAATCATGTAAACACATTGAAGGGTACATGGAATACCTTCCTATATTGTGTGAGCTTTCTGTCATTCTTGGATTCTAACATTAACCTTTTTTCCAGACTATACAAAAACTATTCAGTTTCAACAATTAATACAGTCATGGATATAACCTTCCTAGATATAGACTAATGTATCTATGTATTTCAAATAATACTAACATTAACTAATAACTATGTAAGTTTTATCCACATCACATACAAATATGACACAATTGAATGGTCATAGCATCTTTCTAACGTATTGCTCTGTCCAACGATTCCACACTTATAGAGTACTGCCTGCTGGACAAATGCATTGCCTGAGTCATGAAATTTTGATCATCCAACATACTGGGATTCGACACCATCTGAGAAGCAACATCAGCAATATCACATGAATGTTTTAGGGCTTCTTTGGCCAATGACATGTGCTTGTCAACAAAAGATTGTTCCGTTGCCGAATGTTGAACTTGACAACCAGTGTTGATATTGCTGGGTTGTTAGCAATACTGCACATGACGCTGTTCTTTACGCTGTCATTGATGAGACATTTAGTGGCATTGTGCATATTGGTACCAGTCTGATTAAGAAGTTGAATAAACTCTCCTTTGTACCCCACTCCAGGTCCAATTTTGGTTCTACGGGGTCTACTGTTTGGAACGGTAGTCAGCATTTGTTTCATCTCTGTTGACTCTCTCAATACTGGAGGTAAGCTGTGTGAACACAACAACGGCTCTCTAGATATGCAACACATGATCCCTCATAAAACCGCTGCATTCTTCCATCAGAAGAAACACCCATTCTGGAACACTTCACTTTGCATAAACTGTGAACCGAGTCAATGTAAAGATGTCATTAGGTATGCACAAGAGATGACTATTGGTGCCACCTACCGATTTCTCATAAGTTTCAACTTGGGTAGCAATAACCATTTTTCCAAGTGAATCTTTGCTGTTGAGATACCATATGGGAGTACCTTCAGTGATGGTTTGTATGTTGATTTGCTTGTCAACCAAAGAACAGTACTGAGAGAACTTTGTGTAAAAGTTGGATTTCTTGTTGAAGATTTGGTTCCTGTTAAGTATTGGGAATGTGCAACACAGACTTGTTTGTTGGAGAGACATCATGTATATAGCCTTTGGAAGCTCTTCTGTGAGCATAGATCCTATGCTTTTCCCAATAGCACATAGACCATCAAATTTGGACGTCCCTTTCAACTCTAATGTCGCCCTTTCATTTGCTTGATTTTGTGGAATACATCCAGCAATACCCAATGATCCAACATACCACATGTTGAAGTATTGTCTGTCAATATATGATTTGAAAAAACCCTCAACTAGCCTTTTTTCACCACAAGCCAACCAAGACTGTTTGGTTACTTTGGCAAGTGTGTCAAACATTGGTTTGGAAATACATTGGTAAAGGCTTTGTACATCACGTGCTGCCGAACCCTGAAGCCACTTCTTGTCCACACTGTGTGTGCTATAATCACCGTTTGCTTTGCCAATGAGGAATTTTGGTGAATGTGAGGGAAGCATTACAAGTTGTTGACTGAGAAGGGGAATGCTACTACCGTACACCGAGTTACAAATACTTTGGTGTGATTCGTTACTATTCCTACTTCGAAATTAAAATCATGGACACCAAATAGTCCATCAATGAAACGGAGAAGAACCAAGAGTCCTGCAGTGAAGTAAATTTCTTTTTTGCTTGTGCAAAGAATGAAGAGAAATGGGTGGTATGACTGTGATCCATCTTCCTTTGGCGCAAAGACGCCAAATGTCAAGATATGCCAGTCGTTGGAGCAGGTTCCATGAAATCCATCTGCGGATGCTGTTACTTGGTACCTTAAGGTTCGACATCGGACAACATTGTACAGTAGAGACAAAGAAGAGAAACAAACAATCTTGTCCCAAACCTGGTCATCACTTTTCTTACTTTGCCCTTGGAGTTTTTGAAGATGCGCATAAATATTTTTCTCAGAATTGCTAGCGTTGTTTGGGGGCATGAAATTGCTGGAATGCAATATTGTCATTGAATTATAGGCTTGTGAACAACAATTAGAGATCCATTCACATGGTGCAACACGTAAGTATCCTTCGTCAAATAGAGATGATTCCCATTGTTTTAAATTGTCTTCCAACTGGATTGATGGATTGGCATGCTGTGGTAAAGTTAATCCCATCACTTGCTTCGTTTCAAAAATATCTTTAAGGTTAGTGACATTTGAGGATCTGGTACCCAACATCCGTTCTCTTATGAACTGATGTTTTATCTTGTTCTTTAGTTTGTTTGCAAGCATAGACCTCAACTCAGGAGATGACACCGAGGGACTTTCCTCTTGAACAAGAGCTTTAAGAACCTCTCCTGCCATCGCTTTGGGTTTGAGCTTTGGATTATCTTTCATAACAGAGTTGAGAACCAGCGCATCTTGGGGAGAGAGACCCCTACCATTGTGTGTTTTGTCACCACCGCATGCACAAGCACCAACAATGCTCACCTTTAGTGCAAAGCATTGACCAATTCTCTCCTCTATGTATGCACAACAAAAACCTTGTTGAGTTTTGGCAACAAAACACTGATATTCATGGGTAGTCCCCTTTGGTAGGTAGCGCGCATTGAGTTTCAATGACCTTTTGCGAAGCAATTGATAATTGGTTGTTATGAAGGCTTGTTGAGCTTTTTCCAGATTCTCAAAATTAAGGGATTGGGCAGTCTTCCAATTGAAGTTTGGCCTACAAGGTTTCAAATTGTTCTTAGTTTTGCTTTTTGTTGGATCAATTGATTTCCCCACCCCAACTGAGGGACATGCTTTTGGCGGGCTTCTTTGTTCCTTATCCTGCGGGGCTATTGAACTAGTGGGTGGCAAAAATGGCAGCTGTTTCCTAGCCGACAATAAACCAGAAGATGGTTGAAGTTCTTGGTCGCAATGCAGTTTTTTTGTTCTTCACATAAGCTGAAGACACCACATTCTTGAATATCTGCTTTTGGGGTGATGCAATTGATAGGTTTTTGATGGTACAATGGCGCTGAATGAGTAATGCTCAATCAGGCAACACTGAGCCATTGGTGGATGTGGTATTGTCACCCTCGGTGGCAAGGGAGAGAAACATGCCCACAGTAACAGGAGAGAGGTCTCCTGTATTGACAAATAATGAGGTAGGTTTGTTCCAAGCAAGACCGGTAGTGTTCGGTGTTGATGGTAGAGGACGATCATCATCATTGACCCCATTCTCCATGGTTGATGGTGAGTCAATATCCATACTTCCTTTACGGCGTCTGCAATTGTCAATCTATGGAACTGATGTTGTTGTGAGAAGAAACATTGTAACATGAGTTCAGTCAAGAAACAAATGAGCTATAGTAATATTAGCAAGCCAGAGGGAATGCTAGTAAACATATTGCTAAGTGTGAGTTCAACAGAAGAGAAAATACTATGATATGGGCAGTTGGCGCCTGTTTTGGAAAATATCATTCGATTAAGAAGGATGAATCAGCGATCTGTTGCGGACTAACAAAACATTGTGACTGCTGCATGAATTATACTGTCATGAAAAGGAATGAATGACATATGGACAAATAAAGCGAGCCTGAATGCCAATGGGTCATGTAATGTAGTGGAATCATAATTGAAATGAAAAGGAGAGAAAGGCGTGGAGAAAGGTACTCGTACATTGTTTACCCCATTATTTGGTGACTTATCACTCATCATATTTTTTATTTTAGTAAATGATCAAAAGCAACCACAGTAAACAAAAATAAAATGCTCAATGTAAGTGGAATTGGATGGAAAATTAATGTGACCAACAAGCTATTATAAAGTAGGACAATGATACTAGCGTGAACAAAACTACTGCCGTACCACAATCACAGACAAAGGCATTGGGCTCAATTAATGGACAACGGTCTTCTAGACAAATTGGGAGTCCAACGGGTCATTCCACTGGTTCATGTAGCACTGGTTGATCCTGGCTAGATCGCCAAGAAACCCCGGTTAGTGAACTTCCAGGGTGCATGGATGAGGAGGGTGGCACTATGGAACAGCAACAAATCCACTTCGATGACCAAATGGAAGCTCTCCAGGGATTACATGATGGTATGGCGGAGGCTGTGTATAACCCAAAATTAGGCACTGCAGATGAGGGGAAGAGTGATAAACAAACCATCAAAATGAGTACTGGAAAGGCAGACCGTCAAAAAAGATTGAAAATGTTGTCGGCGAAAAATACAGACATTTTGTCGGCATCAAATTTGATCGAAAAGCCGACAAGGAAAAAAACACTACGAAGTACAACCGAGGTGCGAAACAAGATACGAATACTTCGATGATCCTGTCTTAGAACCAAACGCACCTCCACTACTTAAAAATCCTTAAGTGGTAAAAACGATATCACTTAAGACTATAAACAGAAGAAGTTAATTGGTTAGAAAGAAGACATCTCCAAAGACCTGATCTGTTGTCGGCGAAAAATACGGACTTTGTCGGCATCAAATTCGATTGGAAAAGCCGATAACAAACGAAACAACGACCGAGGTGCGGAATACGAGATGCGAATATTCCGCCGATCGAGGCTTAGAATCAAACGCACCTATCACTTAGGATTACAAACAAAAGGGATTAATCGGTTAGAAACAAGACATATCCAAAGACCTGATCAATAAGTGAACACTTGGAACGCTTAAGAAGTAAATTCAGAAGGATATACTTGATATCCCGTGGGGAAATTACCGGTACAAGTATGTGTGTAAAATAGGGTGACCGTTTTGAGACAGCTTTTTTTTTCGATCCCCTCCTTACACACATTGATTTGGGTCCTGTTAGTCTTCTTGACTTTAGTCTCCAGCTGGAACTTCTTGACCAAAGTAATCACCGCGCCAGAATTGGCAAGGGCAAGAGCTTTCCATAGATACCCAATTTGCAGGGGTTGCGCGCGCCGGAACCCCTTCGGACTTTATGATTCTTCTGGTCAAGAAAATCACGAAAAGTTGGCAAAAAACTCCATTACCACACCTATCACAATACCAAGTGGTCTCACCCAAACCATTCCTTAACCATAGCATTAGAGGCGCCCGCATTTGGTGGGTTCCCTTCCTTATACCAAGTCCAAGAAGACCTGCAAGTTTCGGATCGATTGGCCGAGTCCTTTAGAAGAAAAGAGCTTTAACAACAGCAACAACGGATCGACGAGGCAGGGCAAAAAACTGCGAAACTGCCAAAATCCTCCCATATCAGGAACAAGGATCCCTCTGCTCGCGGCAACAACAAGACAACCCCACTACAGGGTAAATCGATACTTATCAAGTACAAGAAGACCCCCAAGTTGGGGCTCAATCCGACCAGTCGATTTTAAAAAAACAGCCACAGCCACAGTGACACCCCCAAGGGCCCAAAAAACAACGTCGAAAATCCCCCCATAGCAGCAACAAGGATCCCTCTGCTCGCGCTAACAACAAGCAAGCCCCACTACAGGGTAAATCGATACTTATCAAGTAGAAGATGCCCCCCAAGTTGCAGATCGATCCTCCCGGTCGTTTCGAAAAAAACAACTCCAGCAACAACAACCCCCCCCAGCGCAAAAAAACTCCAACTACAGCAGCAACAACAACACACACAGTTGGAGCTGTGGCAAGAGGCGCCGCCCTTCCCCCTTGCAAGTTAACAAATAACGCTGCTGTTATTCTAAACCATTCCCACACTGGTACTATCACCACAGCGACTGCTATGTTAATTGCGGGATTTACAAAGGAAGAGAGCAAGAATCGCTCCCTACAGAAGAGAGTATTGCGGAAGAGGGCAAAACTCTTGGAAGAACAACAAAATCAGAGGCCCACTCCCCCCCCCACCTCCGCCGCCACCACCCCCTGCTGTTGTTGTTGGTGGATCGAATGGTACCAGCGTTTCGACTGTAACCAATCCAAGTGGACTGTTGGATCCCCCCCTCGAAAAAAAAACGCCGAATAACAACAACAACAACAACAACAACAACAACAAAAGAGCCCATACAGCCTCAAGCAACACCAATGGAAGCACATCGTCGACGACGACGACGACGACGGCAACAGGAGCAGCGCCAGCAGCGAGTACAGCAGCGAGTACAGCAGCGTTTTTGGAAAAGGAAAACTCCCCCCCCCCACCTTGCAAAAAGAAGAAACTCACTCTACTACCAACTTCCTTGTTGCCTCTGAAACAAACAAAACGAACGCCACACCAAGTCTTATGTGCTGCCGCGAATGAGCAAGCTATCAGGGTTCGATTTGAGCATGCCTGGAGGGAAGCATATGAAACCTTGGTGCAGCAGCTCCAACTCCCAGCAAATCAAAGGGGAGTGTCACGCATCCCAGCAACGGTTATCTGTGACGCCGTAAATACAACATACGGTACAAACATCAATTCAAATACATTGCGAAACCATGTTCGCGACAGACTCACTGGTCCACCACGCAAGGGACGTCCACCAATCCTTCCAAAAATGGTGGAGGATGCGCTTGCCGAAGCGCTCACAACATTCGTTGCATTGACTGCGGCACAGATGAAGGACAAACCGGATCGTCAGATGCTCCTACAAAAGGTCACAGCGTGCATTACTAACGGTGTCATTCCAGCGCCACTGACTGATCCTGTTTCGTTATTCAGAAGGCTGCAATCACGGTTTGCAGATGGGGTGGAAGTATCTAACCTGAATTCGCAGATGGAGGAACGGCGTGCAACCTACGGAAGTCATAAAAATATTAATCAATGGTTTACAACCCTAAAAGAATTTTTCCTTGAGATGGGCTTTGCACGGTTGCCAACAAAGGAGGAGATCGCAGGGGGACACGAAGGAGAGCTGTATTTCCCCCCTGAACAACTTCGTCGGATAATCAATGTGGACGAAACGGGGCTATCACTGGACACAACGACGACAAAGTCTGGCGGACGTCCTGTCACCCAGTACTGACCTAGCAGCAGGGATCTTCCTGTGGGAGCAAACCGTGCCAATAAAAGCAGTCACCGCATAACACTCCTCTGTGGTAGTTGCGCTTCTGGAGATCCCATGCCCCCCCATTTTCAGTTGAAAAGTATGGCTAAAGATGATTCGAACAAACGGATTCAGGATTCGTTTTTGGAAGAGCTCGAACATAATTCGGTAATTGGAACATGGGGGTTCAACAAACCAACCGAGCGGTGGACTACAGTGAATTGTAATGCTAGTGCGGGGATGGATGGTACTGAGTTTACAAAGGTAGTGAAGGATGCATACATGCCATTATTTCCGGATCTGGCACCCGTACCTGGAAAGCGAGTAGTGATGTTGGTTGATTCGGGTCCAGGACGGGAAGACGATGAGTTGCAAATTATTACAGCCCCTGAAGGCCTCTACCTACTTACTGGAGTTCCGAATACAACACATATTTGGCAACCAACAGACCAGAACTACGGACCATTTAAAACCATGTTTCGCCAAAACAAGATGATGTTGAACAACTCGCGCCGTGCAAGACGGCTTACCATGCGCGCTCACGATATTCCGCGGCTTGTATTTGGGGGACGCGAGGTGGACGACGAGAAGGGAGGTTACGTCACTTTGCACAGCGCATTTCACGACGCATTTTCTGTGGAAAAATCAAAGGCTATCTGGCGCCACATTGGTATCGTCCCTTTCACACGCAGTTGTCTAGGGAATCGCAATATAGCTCACGAGGTGACGGTACAGAATGGTTCTGTAGACCTTACAGCGGATCCAATGACGGCAAAGTTGCTTGACCTTGAACTTCGCAACAGCAACGCAGTAAACTATCTCAACAATTACGGTTTGAAAGGCGATGCATTTGCTGCGAAGGCGCCACGAAACAACGAGAAAGAGAAGATTGCATCTACTAAACCGGGTTCGAATGAGCGGATATTGAAATTGGCAAAAGCAAATACGGCAGGACAGAAATTCCGTATCACCGGTGGATTCGTCACTAACTCCAAGGATGTTTGGAAAGCGAAAGTGTTGAAGGAACGTATGAAAAAAATCGCGATGCTGAAGACTGCAAAGGCACGCGCGGCTGCTTTTGCAAAGAAGAAGGGAGCAGCTGAGGCCTTAGTTGCAAAGTGTGGGGGCGAATTTGCTAGACTACTAGCGGTGCAAGATTTGAAAGTGATATATGATTGGAAGTTTGGAAAGAGGGTTGCTGCTGGAATGAAAAAAGAACATGTTGTTGCTGCTCTAGTGAAAGCTAAGGATGATCCGCCGGTGGGCGCGGTGGAGTGGAGTGAGGAGCGCGATGGCGCTGAGTTGCAGCGGCTGGAGAAAGCAGAGATCACCATGAAAGAAACACTCTTGGGAAAGGCAATGGCAGAGAAATTAGAGAAGTGTGTTCAAACAATTAAGGAGGTGACTCCAGAGATGCTGGAGATAGCAGCCCTGGATGATGGGAAGATTGAATACATTAAAAGGATGCAAGCAACAAGGGGCATGGAAGTGACGCGCGATTTGGAGCTTAGAGCAGTGTAATGGGGCGGCGTCGATGATGACGACGTCGTCGTCGTCATTGTTTTGCCCTTTGACGACACCGCGTTTCGCCCTTCGACGACGCCATTGGTTGAATCGCGTCCCCCCATCCCCCCAGTGTGGTGCAATTGAATTAGTTAATTTAGTATCTGTTATTTGTTTGTTATTCAGTTGCAATTAGATGGATTAGGAAGGAAAGAAGTGAGAGGAGTTTCGAGTTTTTTCTGCAATAGAGGTGCAAAAAATCGTCTCGGAAATTTCGATTCGAAGCGAAATTTTGATTCGGAGTGAAGCGAAATTTCGATTGGGAGTGGAAATTTCGAACCAATAGAGGTGCTGAATCAGTCATGAGACCAATTTAAATCATGAGTGTTAATTCAAGGTTTTGCTTACAGTACAAATTCTACGTAGCCCTACTTTGTCTCTTCGTCATTAACACACAAACTCGTACTTATTGCAATCAAGTAAATCAATACCGATACCGAATGGGCCTCATCTATCTCAAATACCACAAACAAGCATACGCCCCATCGGATAAAACACTTAACCCCATAAATGACCAATACCATCGTATGACCGATACAGTAAGACCGACACGCCGACACGACGCTAATACAGCAACAGCAACAATGGCATCGGTACGATGAAGACTAAATAACCGGGGAAGATCTCTACCATGTAAAATACAGCCGAGAGCCCCGATACAGTAAAAATACAGAGTAAAAATAAGAGCCTCTCTCTGAGCTCACATCTCTTAAAATTTTAACATCATATACCTTTGGTCAATTTTTAGAGTTACAACAGGTTATAGAGCCCTTATACCTTCCACTAACAAGTGGATACCTTAAGCTACCTATCTCCACCCCGTACAGCACCTCCACTGTCGGTTACAGCCAGAGTATACTTGGTACGGGACTTGCATCGCCGGGCTGTACCAATAGACCCCCCCCCCCCCCCGCCTCTTTCTTTCCTTCTTTCTCCTCCTCACTCGCGTATCAAGGGGTGTATACAGATCCTTCTACCAAGACTCTTCTTCTGTAATACACGACCAGCAAGCATACGTATCAAGGGGTTACAACATGATCGATAAGTAAACGCTTGGAACTCTTAAGTATATTCAAATGGATACACTTGATTTCCCGTGAGGAAATTACTTATTGGAATCATGAAAATCAATACCGATTCCGGATGGGCCTCATTTATTATATATACCAATAACAAGCATATGACCCATTGAGCAAAAACACTTAACCTCGTAAAAGACCAATTCCATCGAATGACCGATACAGTAAGACCGACACACGACACTAATACAGCGACAGCAGTGACAGTATCGGTACGATGAAGACACTAGTAACAAATAACCGGGGAAGATCTCTACCATGTAAAAATACAGCAGAGAGCCCCGGAAATAGGTAGTAAAAATAAGAGCCTCTCTGTGAGATCACATCTGTTTAAATTTAAACTTTTTGTTCTCCCTTAATCGTTCCGTACGCACAGCGACGTACAAATTGCTCATTTTTGAGGGGCCAAACAAAAGTCTTAACTCTGTCGGATTTCAAATCCGACTTCATATTCTTATTCCTCATAACAAACTGTCTTAGAAAACACTTTGTCCCAGGTCCCTACTTGGTATTTTGGCTAAGTTATTGGCAACGGAAGCTCTGTTACACTTGCTTTTTTTCTGGTGCGCGCACAAACTCAAAATTCCTTATCACCATGCAAATAAATTATGACTGGCCACTGCACTACACAAATCCAGGATCCAAGCACATCGCTGTCACCATCATCAACAGAGCTAAAATCCAGTAGAAGAGCGGACTGATTTGACCAAAAATAAAGGATTTACGGACTGATTTCCTATTTTTGCTCCCATTGATGACATCGTCATCATCCACCACCATGGCCGGAAACGCAACAAGTGATGGGGATCCCCCCCCAGCAGCCCCAAACGCCACAAAAAAATCAATATAAGTAATAGTCCACAGATCAGGGACCTTAGCCACCTTGCTACCTTGGAATCACGATTTACCGATGGGTATGATAGTGATGGAGCAAAAGGTCCCTTCTATGATGCTGTCCATGAAGAGGGGGATCAAGAGAAGGAACAATATCAGGAACACCACTTTGGTCCTTTAGCACCTTCCCAACCCGAAAACGAGGACACAGATGAGGGGGAGCCGCCAGCGGAGGATGACAGCGACCAAGACGCCGGCAACAACGGCAACAACAACAATGACAACCGCACCAAGAAATCTGTTGTTTGGCTACAACAGGAGCTCAAGCTCCGGCGCCAGCCAACCTCTGGCAACAAAGCAGCTTTGGCAAGCCGTTTAACCAAAGCAATAGACCGGAGCATCAATCGATTCAATACAGTGGAGGAAGCAAATGAAAGCAGGCCCAAACGGGGTCGCCGACACCAGCAACAACGGCAAGAGGAGCCGACACGATGCCGTAATACCATGCAACTATTCCCTGATACGCTCCACTGGAGAGAGCTCCATCCACAGGGTGTGGTTGTTGAAGAGTCAGCTAATCCAACCTTCAGGATTACCCAAGCTCCCACTATCTCTGAAGTAGAGGGTAGGCTCAAGCCCCCTCCCAAGAAGTACGACTTCACTGAAGTATTTGATATCCCAGAGTTCAAAGCAGTGAAGACAGAGCGCGAATTTGACCAGCGGGGGAACATTCGGAAGGATGCAGCTGGAATCCCCATCACTAAGTGTACACCAAGGGAGAAGGGTTGTGTTGACCCAGAGTTCCAGAAAAAGCATGGCCTGTCATCTAAATTGCATCCTTGGGAATTTGCGGAGGTATTTCTTCCCCTTTACAATGATGCAAAAGAGAAGAAGAAGAATTTGTCCTTTTCATTTGAAGATATGAAGAACTGGACAAATTGGAAAGCATCCCTTGCAGGTGCAGGGGAGAAGATCTACAAGTAGTCCAAACCATTTGAAAGCAAAGAACTCAGGCAATTCTTTGGGCTCTATGTCTTGCATGGTCTCTGCCCTACAGCTCGCATTCAATACAAGCTCCAATCTACAACAAGTGATCGCATTGCTGGCAACAATTTCATTCACAACGCCTTCACAAAGCCAAGGCACCCAGGTGATAGCAGTGATGCAAACAGAGTGGGCAATCCAATCAAGAGACACAAGCACTTCAAGTCATTCCTTGCCTGCCAAGATCCTTGTGTCCCTACTCCTCCAAGGAAGGAGTATCCAAACTGGAAGATCCGTCCGTTGATTAAGTGGATGAATTTGCAGTGACCGCGCGCTTGGATGCTATCCTGAAGCATTGCAGTGGATGAAATGACTATGCGCTTCAAGGGTCAACACATTGATAAACATCGAATCACATACAAGAGGGAGGGTGATGGCTTTCAGGCAGACGCTTTGTGTGATAATGGCTACTGCTACCAAGTGTACATGAGGAATGATCCTGCTCCAAAGAAGTATGTTGACATGGGGCTTTCACCTCTTCATTCGCGTACCATGTGGCTGTTTGACTCCCTCAAGGATGAGCATCATCATGTTGGAATGGAGAACCTCTACAACTTGGTTATGTTCTGCAAGGTTGCCTTTAGGCATTCAAAACGAGTCCTGTGTCATGGAGTAACGTGCAAAGCAAATCGTGGCATCCCTGACTGTGTTTTCCAACAGGAGCTGAAGAACATACGCGCTCAGTGGGTAGTGCGCGGAACTGTGAAAGCTGCTGTCCTTGAAGGTGATCCAGAGTGTGCATTTCTCATTGCTTCCAGTGTGTATGATATCAAGCCTGTTCACTATTTGAGTATGGTGACTAGTGTGATCGAGTGGGTGGAGAAAGAAAAAGTAGTTTACAACGTGGAGACCGATAAGAAGGAAAAGATGAAATTCTTACGATTGAACCAACTTGACACCTACAATAATGGAATGGGGGACGTCAATATTGCTGATCAGCTTAGAGGAGTGTACAGGTTGGATAGATGGGTCCAGAATTGGAAGTGGTGGTGGTCTGTTATGTTTTGGGCTATTGGAGTGCTCCTTACAAATGCCTACAAACTGTACTTGAGTGTGTGCAAACAAGAAGGTGTTAAGAACCCCCGTTATAAAGCTCATTACAACTTCAGAAGAGTTATTGGCGAGTACTGGGTAGATCCTGAAGCAGTTGAAGTGGAAGCAGAAGCCCGAATGTTCTTTATCTCCTCCACTGCTGATCAGTTTGATGTATCTCCATTGACAACAACAACAGCAACCTCCATTGACAACAACAACAACAACAACAACAACAACAACAGCAACAGCAACAGTAACAGCAACAAGCGATGACGACACCCCCAGTCAAAAGTCTGCTAGGGTGAATGACGCGACACTCATAGATGGAGGGGCTATGGGATGTAGATTGCAGAGGAACTTAGACCACTTTCCTTTCAAGGTGAAGAAGCGGACGCAGTGTGCTATGCATAAATGGCTTGGACTTAGAAAGGATGGGCCGCTGTTGAAGTGTGCTACTTGCAATGTCCATTTGGGTCTTGATTGCTATGGTCCTTTCCACCGGTCTGCTGATCTATTGTCACAGAAGGTGATGCTGAAGAACAACTATGAACAGGAAGCAAAGAGACAAAAGAAGAACAAGTAGCTGCCGGCCAGGGCGGACAACAAAGAGGAAGACGGCCACGACGCGGATTGCGAACAGAAATCACGATTCAATTGCAAGAACCTTGACCTTGACGACAGCAACTATTGCTTCAAATTCACCACTCCTTTCTATTTGTGTGGAAATGACATGGGATTTTGTTGGAGTCTTTGGTGTTTTTCAGGCCGGGTGGACGACGAACGATTATCATCGTTGTTGTCATGGTCGTTCTTGTTCTTGTTCTTGTTCTTGTTGCTGGGCGAGACACGGATTGCGAACGAAACCTTGACCTCGACGACAGCAACTATTGCTTCAAATTCACCACTCCTTGCTATTTGTGTGGAAACGACATGGGATTTTGTTGCAGTCTTTGGTGCTTTCTAGGTGGGGGCGACGTTTGAGTCGAGTCAATGAGGAGCGAAACTCAAAAAGTTGTTAAACACAACGGTTCCTATGAATGAAAATTGGCCGATTTCTGACAAAATTTGCCGAAAATACCCAACTAAGCAATAAAACCCCCTTCTCTGTGTTATTTCACACTAGTATGAGTGATAGGTTGTTACTTTAGTTGACAATGATGCCCTTTTATTGACTCCACTTGAAAGAACTCGGACGACGATCGTGTCATCAGGTACCCAAAAAACCCAAAAATTCAAAAAAAGTTTGTACACGCGTCGACGTATTTTTCCAGAACGATTAAGGGATACCTATCCGGTCGATTTTTAGAGTTACAACAGAAAACAAATCACAACTCTGCTAATGGTGAAGATAATGGTATGACCCAATTGTTAACGTCAACCACGAAGACAATGGAAGGAAGCGACCATACAGAAGCCGGCATGGAAGGTAATAACCAGAGACAAATGAAGATGAAGAAGACAGTTATGTCAGTAGTGATAGCAGCTTTGATGTGAAGAATCCATATCCAACGTGTCATAATTTTCCCACGGCAGTGAGAGAAGAGAACAAAAGAAACAAGGCAATTGACAGACTCATAGCAAAAGTAAATTGGACTGCACTGCAGTTAAAGATTGGTTCGCGTTGTATGCACACTTGTCATCACCAGACAGACATTGAAAACCTGGAAACGATGAAAAGCATAATTGTCGATTCGGTGAAAGCGTTGGCTGAAACGTTGGAGTCTTTGCCATTTGCTGAGTTGCTTGAAGCACGATCAACAGAGGAGTTGCAAACAACTGGACATTACATACAAGACACACTTGTACAGGTTGGGGCAGGAATTGCAATTGCAGGATGTAACACTGTCTTAATGGCTAGTAATCACCAAGGTTCTGATGAAGAGAAGACGGCGTGGTACCATCTACGGAAAATTTTGAACCGTAACGAAGGTGAAGTTTGCATTGATTGTGGTCACAAAAATTGTAGTGGTTGTCAAGTTATGAATGGTAGATGTAAAACCTGAAGTGTGATTTGTTAATTGAATGGAAACAGAGGCTACACATGGAGGATATTGACGAAGTGGTGAAATCTAATGGTGATGGAGGAAGGACAAAGAAAGCTAAGTAAAAGATTAGCTAAGACATATGGAGATGTGGTTGTCGTGTTTGGAAGGGATGACAAAAAACATGAAGTGTTATTGGTTCCTTGAATGGATATAGAAGATACACGTGGAGGGTGATGAAGGATTGGTGAAATCTGATTGTGGTGGCGGAATGAGAAAGGAACAGAAGTAAAAGGTTTGCTAAAAGGTGTGGCAAAGAATATTCTTTGGTTGCGCAAGGTTGTTCTGCAGAAGGTTTGATATTTTTTGTAGCCATATAGTCTATAGATCATAAAAGTACTAAGATAGTACCTAAATTGCAAAAGTGTACGGTTGTACCTTTTGAAAGTGTAAAGTTGACCCCTGTCCCAGCTCCAGGGCTCTCCGGAACCCACTCGCTCGGCACGCGCGTTTTTTTTCTTGGCACGAACCCAAGAAACCCAGGATTGCCAGTCATGGGTACTATTGGTTCCGGAAGAAACTCCCAAGAAAGATACCCAGGAAAACCCAAGAAAGATACCCAGGAAAACCCACCAGGGAAACCCACGAGTATACGGCCGTGGTGAGGAAATTACTTATGCTGCTCATGATAAAAAGCAATACAAATAATGACCACGACCGACGTTTGCTTGCTATTAGTTGACTGCAAACTCGTTTGGTTTGGTTGCGGTTGCAGCAACAACAAGAGCAACAGTGAGTGGCAACAGCGAGCGGCAATGATGATTGCAAGCGAAACGACCGCTGGTTGCGGTTGCTTACAGAGAGGTGACTAGTCAAACCCTACTGCCAAACATTTAAGCAAGCGCTTGCTTTCCATTCTAATTGCGAATCATCGTTGCATTGTGAATTGACAACGGCAAGCAACGCCACAGCAAGCAAGCAGCCAAAAACAAGCGGATGGAAACAGCAAGTTTTTGCTTGTGGTTGTCAAATTGCTTTCCCTTTCGTCGATTTTTGCTTGCCGGTGGTTGAGTGTCTTCTTGTTCCATATTATGTGCAATCAAAATAAACACGATCGCTCATTTTTCATCAGCAGCATAAGTAATTTCCTCACGGGCTCTATTTTTGTGGGCTTTCCTGGGTACCCCACGTTTTCGATCACGGGTATTGGTTCCGGAAGAAATACTTATGTTTGGCAATCCTGGGTTTTCCTGCTGGGTTTTCCTGGGTATTGGTTCCGGAAGAAATACCCATAAAATACCCACATTTGGCAATCCTGGGGTACGTACCGTACCCACAAAAACCCATGAATAGAATGCGTGCCGCGCGAGTGGGCTATCACTCACATACGTTTGTGATAGCCTCAGTAGCCTACCTACTTGTAGTACTGGATGTGCAGTGTTTATAGTTCATACGTGTGTTGGTGGGTTAAGCAATGCTAGAGGGGGATCCGGGAAGTGCCAGCCTGTGGCTAGTTTTTGCAGGCTGGTCCGGTCCCGAGTTGCTTTGCCCACACACCGGCGCACAGCTTTGGCTGTTAAGCCTTTTCTGCCAGTAGGCCATAGGCCACAGGGTGGGAGCTGGCGGTAGATGAACCTGTAGGGGACATGGGGGACAGCGAGGGTGGGAGAATCATCATGGAGGATTCAGAAAGGAGGAGTCCCCGGAGGGGGATCAGAGAGAGCTGCCAGGGGGAGTGGGGGCTGCAGCCGGCACCCATTCCTCTGGCAGGAAGGAGTATGTTCCATTGTTGAACATTACAGAGGCAAGGTTCTTGAAAATGGGGAGGGACTGTTGATGGAGGTACCTCATCATGCAATCACTGTGCCATCGGGCGAGGAGCTTGATGACATTAGAATCACATTTGCCCTGGAGCAGGGCCATAGCCCCTCCCGCTTGAAGGGAACGGGCAGAGATGGCTGCAGGGGAGATGCCAGTGGTATGGTAGAGGGTCTGGGCATAGACTCTCATGGAGGAGGTGACAGTTGCCGCTCGCACCAGGGTGAGGACTCCAGTGTCAAAGTAACTGGCCAGCTTGAGGGAGGGGCTGAAGGGGTGTGTGCTAGTACAGCAGCGCTTGAGATGTAGTATCTGGCGAGCGCAAGCTGCCACAGGGCAGCAGAGGGAGTCACCACTTCTGGCATGAGCCACTACTTCACCCTTGTCCCCATTGTTCTGTGTGGTGAAGGTGAGGGTGACAGAGGTAGCAGCAAGGAGCTCATGCTCAGGGCCATCATGGTGGACAATTTTGGAGCCAAGGTAGAAGGAGACCTCCCGGAGGTGGAAGGCTTGATCATCCCTGGTAGTACCCGTGTACTCACCAGGTCTGAGGCAGAAGAAGAAGGCTATGCAGATCATGTTGGCAATGGCCTGCCTGGCAGGGGAAGGGTAGTCATGGTATGCAAATGGGAGCGCGTGCATGACCAGGGTGATTGGGACTGGTTTGACCCTGCAAGGGGCTGGGTCCAGTTTGGCATAAGCCTTGAACTGGGCAGTTAGCCGGAAGTCAAGACTGCCAGTTGAGTTGGTTCTGGGGTCTTTGGACCCCAAGCGGGCCAGCGTCTGGCCCACTGACCTGAGGGTGTCCGATACTGTGCGAGATCTGATGGGCTTGCGGCTACAGGAAAGCCTGCCATCATGGAGGCGCTGGGCAAAGACTTGGAGGATGGGGATGGGGTCGTTAAGAGACTGGAGGGTTGGTTCAAAGCCTTGAGACAAACAGAATTGAACCCATTGATTCCAATGGGCATCCTTTCTGCGGGCATAGAGTTCAGTGACTGAGGCGTGCATGGTCTTCTGGATAGAGCCAAGGTCAGAGCAGAATGCATGGGAGGCCTCAGGGGACATAAGATCCAGGGCAAGTCCTGGGGGTAGGTGTTGTTAAAATGGAGGAGCAAGGCAGCGTCAGAGAGGGGTGAGCGAGAGAGCAAATCCGCCAGGTGATTCACAGGGCCAGGGATGTAATCCCTGAGGGGGACATATTGGTGGAGGCGCTGGTGAAGGGACTGAATCCGGAGAAGGTAAGCGGCAGGCCCAGTTGTGGTAGTGGCGCCTTTCCTTTGCCAGTAGACAGCTGCCGTGTTGTCATAGCAGTTGTGGGTGGTTCTGTATTGGACACAGGCAGCATGGGCAAGTATGTCATTGTGGGCAATGGAACCAGCTAGCTCAAGGTCACTGTTGGTGATGGTGCCGTGGGGGTTGTCAAAGGTGACTAATTGGGAGGAGACCCACTTGGGGAAGGCATGTCTCCACAGGATGGGTTGTATGTGACCATCAGGTAGGGGAATAAAGTGGATGCCCCCCATACCATCTCCAGAGGCATCACAGGCGCCCATGGTGGCAGGGAAGGGGTCCGGCACCAGTTCCGCAATAGAAGTGGGTCGGTTGGATAGATCAGTGGCGAGCCATTGGAAGTCCCGCAGGAAGCTGTGGACTCGCTTGGTGAGCCGGAGGCGCTGCCGGCCAGGGTCGGGGTGTCGGAAGGCTTCTTGGAGGATGGAGAAGAGTCCCATGCAGCCAGGAATGGCAATAGCCATGGAGCGTAGTTCCCCCAGCACTTGGTGCCACTGTTGGGTGGGGACATGGCGTTGGGCGGGTGTGATGGAATGTAGGATCTCCTGGAGCCGGGCTACGCGATGGGGAGGAAGGCTGATTGTTTTGTTGATGGAATCAATGAGCCAGCCAAGGATGACTTTTGTGGTGGTCCAGGTGGCATCCCCTTGTCGCATTTTCTTGAGGGAGGCTGGCTCCTGTCGGAAGGGGGTGTCGGTGGCCTCAAGGGGCCTGAAGACTTTGTCCAGGGATTGGAAGAGCACTCTCTTGATGGCCCGGCGGGTCCATTGGTTGCCCTGCGCAAGGCCACAGAAGTCATCCACATAGACATCCCAGTATCAAACAGGCTGCTTGCTGGGGGTGGTGCTATGGGCCGTGGGATGGGTATTGGGGGGGATTGCACTGGGGAGCGCGCTTGGCGCGGGGGCTTCCGAGGGGAGATCCAGCCGATGGGGGGTGAGCCTGGCTTCTGCCAGCCCTGTGGAGAGGGTGGCATTGGCCAAGTCTGCAATGGTTTCAGTGAAGGCACAGAAGTTGGGGGGGCTGGATTTCCACCCCATGGGATTGGTGAGGGGGATGCCAATGAGGGGTGGCTCGCCCTGCCGGGAAGGGATCAGCACTCCTAACTTGATGGTGTCTTCTGGTTTCAACTGGACCCGGTAGAATCCATCAGCTAGGTCAATCTTGGACATGTAGACTGGGCCAAACCAAGGGTTTGCCCGGTGCAGCTTGGTGAGGAGCCGGGGCAGGGTGTGGCCAAATTGCATGGCTTCTGCTGGGGCGAGAGGGATGGTGTCTTGGTTAACTTCAGAGTAGGTGTAGTCCGAGATCATTCGGGGGCGCCGGCCTCGCTGGGGGACTAGCCCCAGTGGACTCAGCTGGAGGTTTGGAAGGTGTTGGATGAGGCTGGCTGGGAGGACAGTCCATTGCTGCTTGTCCATCATGTCGGCATATTCTTCGCGAAGGAAGTCTATGCCCTGCCGGGAGGATTGGTGGGGGCCCCGGGCTAGGGCCCTCGCAAGCTGTGCAGTGTTCCAAGGGGGGTCAAGCATGGAGGCCGGGGTTCCTTCCTGCCCAAAGCGGGCTAAGAGGTGACCGGCCGGATGGGGGATAGCACCCACATGCGGGTGGATGTCACCTCGTCCCCGGATGGTCCGGATGAAGTCCCCCCAGCTAGTGCTGTTGTTATAGGCGTGGATGGCCCGGGTGATGTGCACGTCGAGCCGGTCAATGGGGTAACCGGGAGGTGGGCAGGCGGGTGGAGGGTTGCGTACGGCGCCGGGTGGTGCAGAGACCAGGTTGGGGCTGGGTGGAGAGGCCAACGTGTTGCTGGGAGATCCCAGGTCGGGGCTGGGTGGAGAGGCCAGCGTGTTGCTGGGAGATCCCAGGTCGGGGCTGGGTGGAGTGGCCAACGCGTTGCTGGAGATTGGTAGGGGTCCCAGCGTGTTGCCGGGTGGCGAGGAGCTGGGTGGTGGAGATCCCAGAGAGCTGGATGGTGTGGGTCCCAACACGGTGCTGGGTGGAGGGGGGCCCAGGCTGTCGCTGGGCGGTGCGGGTGCCGGGGGGTGCAGGGCATACAGGAGTTGCGAGACAACGCGAGAGTGCTGCTTACCTAGGTCCCGAGGGAGGGGGAGGCCGGGGCGCGGCAAGGATGGGGGAGGCATTGGGACGTGTGGCGTTCCCTGGAGGGAGCGGGGAGGAGAAGGGGTGTCCTGGAGGCCGGGAGGGGGTGCCGGGCGGAATCGAATGTGGGCAGGAGAGGGGGAGTTCCGGATGGAGCGGGGACCAATGTGTGGGGTTTCCCGGAGGGAAGGAGATGGGGAGTCCCGGATGGAGCGGGGACCAATGTGTGGGTTCCCCGGAGGGAGCCGGGAGGAGAAGGGGGTTCCTGGCGGGAGCGGGGAGTGGTTGTCAGGCGGAATCGAACGTGGGGAGGAGTTTCCTGGATGGAGCGACTGTGGATGAGCTGATTGGGTGGGGGCGCGTGGATGGCCCCCGAACGTAGAGTGAGAGGGGGCGCCGCGCCGGGTTGGCGCTTGCCAGGTCTTCAGGCTGAATAAGCCTCTTGGCACCATTCCCAGAGCAGGTCCTGCTCTGCTGGCGCGATGTCGACATGGTCATGAATATTTCGGCAGCCGGTGAAGCAACGGCCTCTGATGTGCCAGGAATGGCAGCGTTCTTTGCCATCGGGCCGTTTGAGAGGTGGTTTGCCTTTGGCTTTCATGGAAGAGATGACTAATCTCATTGCTTTGTTTTTTATTTTAGCAGTGAGGGGATTGGAGGGGTCAGAGAGCCTGGGATCTCTGTTAGGATTGTGAAGCTGATCCTCGCAAGGGCGGGGGGTCCCACCCCCTCCCCCCCCTCCTGAAGGTTGGGCTGGAGGGGCTCCCGCCGGAGAGAGTGGCAGCTTGAGGGCTCGTAAGGCATCAACGTTGGACACATTTGGGAGCCAGTTGAGGTTCTGGGTCATTCTGAACCTGTGGATGTCTTCCCCAAAGTCTGGGGAAGGGAGGGTGGTGTCTGCTTCCCATTGTTCTTCTAGCCAACCTCGGATGCGGACCTGGAAGTAGTACACCACAATTGCAGGAGTGATCCGGTCGCCTAGTTCATCTGCAATGGCCCTTCTGAGGGGCATTTGTTGCCACTCTAACCTGGAGAGACCACGTTGGTAAGCCTTCACCACATTATGTGTGGCGCCTAGGAGGGTGGCTAGTACCGCCAGGTAGCTTTTCAGCTGAGTGGTAGCCTCAGTCCAATCGAGGGGGATGTAGGCTTTGGTCTTTTGCAATTCCAGGGAGTCCTTGAGGGAGAGGGAATTGCCCTGGGTGGAGATCATGGTGTCATATGCTGCTACATTAGCGGCTGCTTCATGCTCCCGCTTTAGGGTAGCTGCTGATCCTCCTGGGGGCGTAAAGGCTAGAGGAAGTATGCCATCCGCTACATCAAAAGGGTCTGTTCCATAGAAGTTGCAATCTTGGAACCGCTTGAGCACGGCTGTGGTGATGAGTGGCGCCTGGATCCCAAGGTTGTAGGCGTCTGTTGCAACTTGGCTTTGGAGGATCTTGTGGGTTTTCTCGTGTTTGCTCTTCTTGGCCCAGGCTGTGTAGATAGGAGGAAGCTCTGCTTCGGTTGGTTTTCCGCAGAGTAGTAGGAGTCTTTCAGTGTAAAGGTCCCCCCATACTGCCCTGACAGAGTGCAGCTTGGAGGCTTCTTGTCGTCGTTGGTCCAGAGACTCACTCAGCCTTAGTTGCTGGTCTGTAAGAGCTGAGAAGGCTGCAGTGAGGGTGGGGTCTGCTTGTGCTGCAGGGCCTGCTCTGAGGCCCGGGAGGTCTCGAAGGAGGACGTTGCTCTTCATGTAGGCCCGGAGGTTAGCTTCAGCTCTGAAGGAGGGTCCAGGCTCTAGGAGACGTATGGCGCCTAGCAGAGTGGTGGGTTGCGTCCCCACTGCTCGAAGTGTGTCCAATAAGGGTTTGCAGATATTCTCCAGTCCTTGCTGGTGGATGTGAGGTTGGAGGACTTGGAAGGCTTGCTTTGGGGTGAGGCCTCGGCACAACACCAGTGGGACAAATTCAAAGGGTAGGAAACATACCTTATGGGCCTGGAGCATTTCAGTGTGGGCGGTCCCTTCAGGGATGGCGGGGATGTAATCTCTATCCGGATGTTGTGATATGGTGGCTTCATGGTGGGCCATCAGGTACACCCGGCTAGCTGCAGCCCGCGACAGAAGAGCTGCATCCACTTGCACCAGCTCCCCCTCTTGTCCTTCTACATCATCGATGTAACCAAAGGCCCGGCCCCGGTTGGCTGAGGGCTGGGTGATGGTGCCTGGATATTGTCTAAGACCATGGATCACCCGGAGCCGGTCCACCCCAGCTGCATCTTCTTGGAAGATCCCCAAGCCTCCAATAGCTTGGGCATTGAATATATCCAGAAGTAGGGGGAGGAGTCTCTCCCCGTCGGCCTCCGTGAAGAGAGTGTAGATGGCCTGGTAGACGTCGTGCCTAGCAGGGGCTTCCCCAAAGGGCCCGGAGCCCTGGAAGTACTCCCTGTAGTTCATATTGTTGCTATGGAAGTGTCGTGCCTCGTCGTCGTCGGGGTTGGTAGTGGGTAGGCACGTTGAGCCGTCTGCTGATTCTCTCATTGGTTCGTGGCAATCTTCACGTTGGGGGGGAGGTCGGCGCGTTGGGCCTTGTTCCTTGTAATCCTAGAGCAAAGGCGCGTCGGGCCTTTGGTCGGTCGGTGATAATCCAAGGTGGTAGGCGCGTTGGGCCTTCCGGTGATCCTCTCGTTGGGAGGATTCGGTGACGATAGATGACTATCGAACCGATGTAGGCTTGTACGGGTACAATAGAGAAGACTATTGGACCTGGACGTGTAAGCCTTTTACTTATTCTACTACTAATCGGTTTAGGAGCAAAAAGAGTGAGCTGTAGGCTTGGTTCTTGTTGGAGGGAACCTTTACCGGCTTGTTGACGCTTTGCCTGTAATTTGCTGCTTACAGCGGGATTGCTTACAGGGGAATTGCTGCATGCAGTGAGTGATCGTAGAGTTCGTACCTACGTTGGTGATACAGTGAGATCTTGAATACTCAAGGGTGTTCTTTGGTTTGTACGTCGTGCGTCGTACGTTCCACGTGGCACTACCATTCCTTACATTCGGTTCGCTACATCAATTCCGCAGGGCCCAGAATCTTTTTCACACAACATACTACCGGTAGTAGTCACTCCATGTCACAAAAATGATACTCATAATTCGTGCAATGTATTTAAAAAATACTGAAACATTTTGTTGTGTACTCGTACCGTACATGATAAATAATTCTCTACATATTTTTGCATGCAACAATTTCAAGTAGGACTATTTTCGCAACCATAGTTTCAGCCCCAGTATTATGGCTGCTTCACAATTTTTCTATTCTACAATTTTGTTTCATGCTTACCCCAATAATATTTTATTTTCCATTTGAATTTTGTTTTTCCCACACAAATCTCATCTTTTGTAATAATATCCTCTACTATGTACAATGATATTATCGTAGCGTTGATACAATCTTCTTGACAATTGTATTAGTTTCTTGAAAACCTGCAATCTAATATGTTATCTCCATTTCACAATACTCACACTACGAATATTGAATACCAAAAGCCAACAAACATATTTTTGTACTAATAAAAAAGTTTTTTTGCATTTGCAATAATCTCCAATATTTCACAATACTAACACTATTCATATCAAATACCAAAAGAAAACAAACATATTTTGTAACAAATATGAAAGTATTTTATCAACTTTTGCAATAATCTCATTCATTGTATTCAATTTGAATAGAAGACCCGTCAATATATTGCACAAACTGTAAACTAATAATTAACTAACCGTGCTACTATAATGTTGTTGTTATCACCAATTACTCTGGTAAACTTTTCATGTATCCGACAAAATATTTGTAGTCCTCGTCATCCTTGTCAAGAGTCTCAACCATGTCACATTCTTGTTCCCTCTGTCTTTGTTCCTCCTTTTTACTTTCTTTGTCCTAATCATCTTGTAATTTATGTTTGCCATGTTGATACATTTTAAGTAGTTCTCTCTCTAAATCTCTTGACTGTTGTTCCTTCCTTCGTTTTTCTATTTCACTTAGGACATATTTGTAAAGAATACGTCCCTGGGCACTCCACCCCTCCTTATTACCAGACTTACTGTCAGTGAATTTCTTTCTCTTCCTTGTGCCCTTTGTTGTGTTTAGCCACGAGCCATAATTGTTGTAAAGGAATAGTAGCAATGCATATGCTTCATCGCTTGGGGTGAAAATGTTACTGATTGTTGTTCTGAATGTTTTTCTTTTGAAGTCTGTCTGTTTTGGTGACACCACTTCAATAATTCTTTTCACAAAGTATTGTAATTCTGGTGAATTTTTCCTTCGATAGTCTTTGTGTAATTGGTACCTATTTTCTGAGTTCACATTTCCGGTTTCTGTGATTAGAACCGTTCCTGGGAAACTGTCTGGTATCTGCTTGTTCCTTTCATTGTCTATGTGCCAGTGTTAAGAAGCCAATTGTGTTAGAAATAATGATGAGAGAGTGTATACCGGCAACCAGTACGTTGACGGTGACTTACCTTTGTAGTTTTTCCTGGCAAGCGTTTGGACATTGTGCCTACACGTAGTGATTATTCCGCAAAAAATTCCATTCCACTTTTGATCCTTGATACCAATTGTATTTGGTATTTCATTGTTATTCCCTAGTTTTACAATTCTCACTATTGTTGACTGTATGCATTTTTTGTGTGGTGGGAATTTCAAATCCCTGAACAATGTTTCTTTGACATATTTCTTGGCAATGTTGTGTTTCAAGTTATTGTTATTGGTGTCTTTTGCTGTCTGTAGAATATCGCTGTTGCTACTGTTGGGGATTCTATGTGTTTGGCTATTGTTTGTGTTTGTTTGGTCACTTCCCGATACACTGCTGGTCGGGCTGTTTGTTGTATGTGTAACAACAGTAGTACCCTTCACCGGACTGCAACTATGTTCTACCATTATTGCTTTGTTAAATTGTTAACAGTAACTTACCGTTTTTGCATTTGATTGTTTTGGCGCGCTAGTTTTATGATAACATTGCTGTTTTGGAGGAAGCGTTTGGAATGTTTTTTCATTCATACTGTTCTAAATAGCCATGGTAAAATTATTACATGCTGTAAGTGCTTGATTTACTGCGTCCCAGGAAGTGCTGTATCACTATTAATATTTCCTGTATTGTTGCACTTACTGATGCCTGCCTATCTTTTGTTCACGCGTGCCGTGGTAATTGGGAATGTGGTGTCCTGAAAATTTTGGCGCAGACCTGAACATTTTGATGTTCCCCACCCTATCACTCCCTATGCTCACGTATTTATTGTTCTTCCATTTTCTTGTTTTGGGAAATTGTGCAATGTGGTTGAAACTACCCCCTTAATTAATTTTGGCACGGACCACAATCTGTAGGTTCCATAGAGGATAATCATATGTAGCCCAAGCATTGATTCACGTACTTATTGTTTTTCCATTTTCAGCAACGGCATTGCAGGAAATGCCCTTTTTGTTGTTTTGGTACTACCGTAATACGGAGTACATTTTTTGAATGTACAGACGTGTTTTTGTACTCAATTTTATTACTAGAGTTTTTGTATTTCATTTTTGTACTGAATATACATACGTGATTTCATACTGTATTTTTGTGCTACATCTTTCGTAGAGCATTTTTGTACCAATTGTACATATGTGATTTCATACTTGCTTTTTGTACTATTTTTTTACTGCCCGAACACACCGAGTAGCGGTACATACAGGGAGCACCACGGGACACAGCAATTATGGGATTGATAAAAAGCAGACAGACTTTAAATAGTGTAACTTTCCTTGCCTGGATAGGATCGGTTGATATTGATGACACTGCGTCCAGTGGATTGAGTCCTCCATCAAAGGTGAACATGACTGTTGGAAAAAGGACATGCTACAACGTATGTAGTACCGTGTGTACAACCGTACATAGTCCCCGTACCTATTTTTTTGTTCCTATTCCTGGATATTTTTATAAAATACACACTTATCTGCAATTAGAAAGTCAAAATCAGACATTTTTTGTGATTTGTTCATGAATATTGTTCCTGTTATGGATAAGATGAATCATGAAAGAAACAGAAGTGGGTTATATATGATAATTTGTGTGTCACCCCCTGATGAGTGCATTTTGGTCCTGGATTTTAAAAAAAATACACACTAATCTTCAATTAGACAATTAAAAATCAGACATTTTTTGTGATTTGTCCATGAATATTGTTCCTGTTATGGATAAGATGAATCATGAAAGAAACAGAAGTGGGTTATCTGTGATAGTTTTGTGTGTCACCCCCTGATGAGTGCATTTTGGTCCTGGATTTTTTGGAAAAATACACACTAATTTGGAATTAGAAATTCCAAAATCAGATATTTTTTGTGATTTCTCCATGAATATTGATGTATTTTAGAGACGAGTTGATCGTTCAATGTCGATCGATTACCATATTAGACTACAATAAATTGATAGTAGTTACGATTTAGCGTTAGATAAATCGATAGTAATCTTAGTTACTAAGTTGCGAATTAGTAGCATCATTTATAGCAGTCATTTAGAGCACCAGTCTATATTATTTTCCTTCTGAATCCGGTCTGCTGAGAGTCTGATTCAAAGGCTTCTGAAAAACAGCAACGCTGTGTTAGCGTGTTCGTAGACAAACGATTGTACTCTATGCGTGACAATTGTGATTGGATACTTTCGACAACGGATAATCAGACTACAGGTGAGACTATGGAAACGCCAGATCTCTTCTTACTGTGAACTTGTTCAGATACAGCAAGACAGACCTTAGTAATGTAGATTACAGGTAGTTGGTAGCAACTAGTGTGAATTTTGGGATATAAATCAGTTGAATGTTAAAAGTATGAGATAAAGTGAAATCTTGCCGAAAGGCAAGATATCTCTTTTATTGAGATGAAATACGTTGCAACTGCTGTTGTGTAGGGATGAGATTACTTGCTGATTATTTCCGTACATGCATTGGTCATTGACCGTATATATCTGTATGTATATATATATTGTGTGAGAAGCACACGCCAACGTTTTCTTCTCTTGTTCCGTTAGGAAGACTCCATGATATGTTTATCATTAAGATCAGGAATTGCTCCCGTAGCTTGTGTGATACTTTACGAAATCAGAGTTTGCTCACCGAAGAACAATGGCAATACTAGAAAACAGAGATTGCTCACCGTCAATGCGCGATGGGAATCGATGCACCGTGGGAATCGATATGCCATGGGAATCGATTACTTTGGTTGATACGGGACTCATGCTCCGTGGGAATCGATATGCCATGGGAATCGATTACTTTGGTTGATACGGGACTCATTGTTTCGTACGAATAGAATATCTACCATTGGGTAGCTTTGGTACTTCTGGGCACGAAAGGAATTTAATACTCCCCATGTTTCCTTGTGAAAGGTCATCAAGTTTTACATGATGCTTCCATCGTCTTGGAGGAGGTTGCTGGTATTCCCGCAGAAGTGGAAGATGGGCTTGAGCAGTGGATACACAACTGAGTGTCCCCAATGCTTGGTGAGGATATCTGCACAGTTATCTTTACCAGGGATGTGCAGCATTAGAATGAAGCCTTTCGCTATCATGCTTTGTACGCAGTGAAACGATAGGATGTTGTGACGCTTATGCAACCTTGCGTAAGGAAAGGTTGACGTTTGAATCATCTTCTCGTTGTCTCCCCATGAATAAGAAATATCATGGACTCGTGTTACGAGGTATCGGAACAAATGACGTAGGTCAACGATTTGCTCGATGCAAGTTCTTCCTGCAACGAATTCAGCTCAAAAGGTGGCTGTTTCCGTAGTAGCTTGTTTCTTTGAGAACCACATCATAGGAGTCTTGTTCGCAAAGTGAAGGATGTCGGTTACAGCCTTACCACTGAGAATATCATGCATGAGATTTGCATCATAGAAGTGTGTTAACACTACGGTCTTCCCAAGTGGTGCAGGAGCGTCGTCGGGTAGCTCTTCAGAATGCTCCCCATAGACGGTGTTGGACCAATCAATAGTGTCCGGTTTAGTCAATATAAAATCTGGGGGTTCCACGCGGAACCTGATCTTAAAATGTCTAAACTTGGAGATATATCCGTATATACGTTTGGCACAATCAAGATGTCCTTCTCGTGGTTGAGCTCTGAAACTCGAGAGTGTCATCACGGCTGTTTGAACATCAAATCGTCCAATGGTGATGATCCATTGGAGTGAACCGATCATGCTTTGGTATTTCTGGATACCAGTTTTCTCAAGAAATGCCGAGGAGTCCAATTCAGGATGATCGTTTTTGGCAATGGGTGATTGGAACCCAGTGCTAGGTTTGCATCCGAACATTTGTTCATAAGATGCTTCCATTTTTTCGATGAATTTGATGGGATTCATACAAAGAACACCATGTGCATCTCGCTCAAATCCACAGCCCAGATGAAAATTCATAGGTCCGGATCCCTTCAGTTTGAAGTTGTATGGCTCCAACTGTAGGATTTCCAGGAAAGAATTGGGATCTGCCATGCAAAGACATAGATCATCGACATAGGTGCATATGAGTTCATTTACACGTTCTCCATGCTTGTTCATTCCAGGCTTGAGAAAGATTTCCGGTTCGGCGCAGGATCTTTTGAAGCCGAGTACAATAAGGCAAGCTGCTAGTAAATCACCAAAGCACTTGCCCGATGATCTGAGTCCATATAGAGCCTTGTAGATGATCATTAGGTGACCCTCTAGTGGTCCGGATTCTGGACCTGCCTTGATACAGACTTTCTTGCAGGTTACTGCTTTGAGATAAGCATTACCTATATCGGTACCCCATGCTTCTAGGCTGTTCAGTTCAGCTAGGAACAGACACATTCATAAACCGCGGAGCGATACGACACCGGCATAGACACTGTGTACAGGGGCTTCGGTGAGATTGCCGTTTGCAACAAGGCAAGCCTTATGCCTACCATCATGTTTGACAGCATATATCATGTGTACCTTGATCTGTTGAAACCCATTTGGGATGGAGCTTGCCTTGTACATGCCTTTGTCAATAAAGGTATTGTATTCCTTGAGCTGTTCCATTTCAAGAGTGATGGCGTCTTCCCATTTGTGGTTGCCGTTGACTTGATCAAATTGGAGGGCTTCTTTGTGGTTACGAGGTACCTTGAATCCATATTGATACTGTGGGGTGGTGCAGAAAGATCGAAGTTTGGCTTGATGCACGAGTCGATCAAGCTTCTTGGTTTGTCATGCTAGGTTGGTGATTCGTTTGAGACGTTTCCAACCTGGGAGGTCAAGCATGTTGTTGTCTTTCCCATATTTGGCAACGGTAACAGGATCATCAGCCGCAATGTTGGCTAATGGTTCATATGTCCGTTCCATATTTTCCCATTCAATCCAAAGGTTATACTTGGATCCTTTGTATTGAGGCTGCTTGTTATCCAATGGGCCTTGGTGTCCTAGGATTTGGCGAAACGACCAAAGTTTTTCATCTTCTTGGGTCAAATCATGGTGGATGTAATTCATGACATCATTGTATGCAATGATATCATCAAGTTCGTCATCAGAGTGTTTGCACTTGAATTTGATGAAGTCCTTATTGCGTTCAAGACTGTCTTCTACATCGACGATGGTAAGACGCTTTCGCGTACCATCGGGATTGGGTACAAGAAAAGATCTTCCTTGTAGATCGGCAATTGGGATAGTTGGGATGGTAAGCGGGTTACCATTATTGTCAAATTGTGCATTCCCTTCTTCATCGGTGACAACTACCTGTGATGGGTCTACGGTAGGAGTAGCAGGGTTGGTGTGTGGAGTTGTGACGTCACTAACATCAAAGTATGCTAGCTCCGGTGGATCAAAATCATCTTCAGTAAGGAGAACGCCATCGGATGTCTTGCTGAAGATGTGTGTCGTAGGAGGACCATCAAAACTCTCCCCATAGTTGTTAGGGAGGGGAGAAGCAGACCAGCTTGGGCTGTCATTGACCTTCTTATAAAGAAAACTCGGTAATGAGGGGTGGGCGGGTGGTTTGATAATAACCTGATTACCAGATGCAGAGGGTTGGCTGTTGTCAGGTATCTGAATAGGAGTTGCCGCAGCCTGTTGCTCCGTAGGTACTGGTGTCGTGTTGCCTTCAGGTGCCACAGGATTATTGAGGCTTCGCGCGGCGGCAGAGTTTGCAGTGGATTTGCCAGGATGAGGAGTAGTTGGAATGTCCTGTGGTTTGGGTTTCTCAGTCAGAGCATCTGTAGTGGTACGCTCCCCATGTTTAGTGAGTGCAGGGGTGTCACCGGTGGCATATAATCGAGGTACTGAATCCTTGGCTTTACGCCAAGCAAAAAAGCCGTCGTCAGTAAAGAGACCAGCACGTTTGTTGCGTTACTCAGGTGTAAGAGCAGAGCGTACACCAGAACGGTCAAGTAACTTGTTAGTGACTGGATCCCATGTGCGGAAACATAGACCATTGCCAACATGTTTGGCAATGCCAAGGAAATGACCGAGGCATTTGGTAGACTGGGTACCGAAGGGGGAGTCATTGGTCTTAAAATAAACAGGTTCAAACCAAAAGAAACTGGTATACACACTGATATCACCAAGGGTACCGGTGGCAATGAAGACCGGTTGTTTGTCTGATAGAGTAGGGTCAGAAATAACATTGAGGAGTCCAGCAACGTATGTCATGCACAACAACCATAGATGTGGCGGTGTACCTGTGTGGTCCATGACGCGGTTGACAATAAGCTTAAAGGTTTGATAATGTCACTCAAATTGGTTCTGGTGTTGATGATAGGGTTCACTCTGCCAAAGTCCAATCCATAACATCTTGAGGTAATCAATAACCGCTTGCTAGACTGGTAGTTACCATGATCACATAAGAGGCAAAGAGGTCTGCCCCATTTTCGAACAAAATTCTGGAAACATGATAGGAAATCACCAGTGGTGCGTATCTCTTCAACATGTATGATATGAGATTTTTGACCAAAGAAAATCTGTGCAAGTTTGGAACCACCATCAATTGCTGGGACGTCGGAGTAAACGACATCAGACAAAACGTCGTCATTGAACAGTCAAACATTCATTGCCGGCTGAGGGGAATGAAAGCGCTTGAAGAGGTTACCACCGGGACTAACCGCTAAGGAACCATATTGTGTTGAATTCTCAAAAGTAGCTTTGATGCGATCTGTGGAAACCCAACAGAAGAAGGGCTTCAGGGATAAATAATCATGCTCGTTGGGATAACGTTCACGAGGTGTAGTTGCGATACGGGGGGTATCATTGACAGTACAAGCCGTGGGAAAAGCAAGGACCGTATCAGAGATTGGGGGTGCAATACATCGTGCAAGGCGTTCCTGATGAACATAATCGGTAGATGTAAGCCAGAAGGATCGGTCGTTGATTCCATTATCATTGATAGGGAGAAAAGGAGATTGAGTGCAATGACTGGAGTACGAACTGAGAGACGTAACCGTGGACGAACCAGGAGATACAGAGATATCCAAGCCTTCAAGACAATGTGGATTTCCGTATTCGTCGTATTCTGGATACGGAAGTTGCTGCGACTGAGGTGGATATTTCTGAAGGAAGGTTTCATCCTTAGCACTGATAATGGTATCAAGAACGGATGGATCCCAGTGTTTATCCGATGTCATGATAACATGTGGGAGCATGTCGAATTCATCAGTGGTATATTTTTGCATGGCGAGGTATGGCAAGCCATGGCGGATGCTGAGGGGTAGTGCATATCCATCAGAGGCGGTGATTACTTGCCCACCGCCTGCTTTGATGGATGTGTCATCGACAGTAGAGAAGTATGCTTCCATCTGGCCGGAAGACAGGATAGAAGGGTGTCTTCCCGTGTACGCACATTCGTTGAAAATGAGGATAATGGGACCTCTATTGGAGACTGAATATGCTCCACATGTTGCAATGGGAATATTCTGCACTTGATGATGTTGATGCCGGTGACATTGACATACCGTGGCGGGATATCTTTGGAGATGAGACATGCATCATTACCGATGATACAATCATTGGCACCACGGTCGGCCATAGCGAATCCGGGGTTGGAAACAGTAGCTTTATGAGCACGATAGGTGTATGAAGGTACTTGATTATCATGTTGGAAGGTTAAGTCATCTTCAGGGTTATACCATTGGTGAAAATTGACTGAATAAGAGGATTTTCCCACAGGTACCAGAGTGTCACCGTCCCTTTTATATCAAATGTCAGGATTCTCAGAAAGGAATCTGGAGGGGTGAGCAGGCGACACGGAAGACTTGAGGGGTTGTTGATCCTTGAGAGAGAAAGTCTGAGATTTGTATACACCAAGTGATGCATGGAAGACGCCTCTACGGTCATTTTCCACAGCTGGATGGAGGTCTTCTGAAGCATTGGTATGGTTATCACCGTTCGAGGTGTCATCTTCAAGGAATGTGTCGGAATGTTCATGAGTATATGCCTTCCGGGTGATGGGTTTAACGGTGTTGGGGTCCGGCTGACCATCTGGGAGCAATTCGGATTGCAACGATGCGACCACTATTTTCTTGCCTTTGGGGGAAAAGTTCAGCCAATTTTTCATGTCTTGATGTGATAGGGCCTTCCATATCCCAGTAGGCAAGCGTGTGGTAGGGTCAGGTGAATGTCCAGCCTTGAATACCGCATAGTCTTGATAGTCACCTTCAAATTCGATAGGGAGAGCATAGTCGCTAGAGTTGTGTCCTTGCTCTGAGGAGAAGTGCTTCAAGTAGGAGCGTGATCTTGAGTTTATGGATAGCAGCGGCTTCAGCGACTACATCCGTGACGGTACTATTCGGGCCACCAGGAGCTTTGACCTTAGCAAATTGTTTGCTTAGTTGAAAGCTGGAATAGCAGGCTTGACATAATGCTGATTTTGCAGTATGGTACTCAGGGGGCTTGTTGCGAGGACAAAGCTTATTGAGATGGTTCAACCCTTCAAACCAATGCGTGATAAACTTCACCTTGGATTCCTTCCAGTTGTTGAGATTCAACTTAAGTAACGCTTGCAATTGAGTTGAGTTGTCATATACCTTGGCTTTTGATTCACTATGCAAGTTCACAAAATCAAAACATGCTTGGCGTCCATTGCGTGTGAGGGAATGGCTGTGAACGCATGACACAGATAGGTCACTTTTGAAGACTTCCAACCTAAGAACCCAGAAGAAAGCACATTGTTTGACGAAAAGGTCACGTGTGTATCCTTGTAGTGCAGCAGGAGGCCAAATTTCATCAAGGAATGTTTCGGTGTCAATGTCGTATGGCTCGAGTTTAGCCTTGAAACCCACGAGCCAATGTTTGAATCTTGAGTCATTTGTGAGGGGCGTAAACAACTTTTCATCACGTGATTTTTGGCACCAAGATTCGTACTTCACTTGTTGAGGGGACTTGTTCTTATTTGTTCCTGGAGGAGGAGCTGAAGGATTCAAGATAGATTCGTTGTGAAGACGCAGTGCACATGTCATACGGAAGGCACTGAAACTGTCGTACGAATACAATTCTACATCCCTCCAATCCTTTTCGCTCTTGCGTAAGTCATTTGTGAAATCTGCGAGTGCTTCGATGGTCCGTTGAATGGATCGGTGAAGTTGGGTTGGTAGTCCGCTACCAGTATCCATGTAGGTAAGCTTGCTGGCAAAACCATGTTCAAGGAGTACATCTAGGAAAATTGACCATTTGCATAATCCTCCTTCTAGGAGAGCCTCACACAGATAGCTATTTGCTTCCTTTGTGACGTGGAATATGGATATGAGTATCGACTTCATATGGTCATCAAAACTAGGAAGGCTGATTTTGTTTGCGGTGCCGCCATCTCCAGCATTGTTCCCACCACCGGAGGAATTGGCAGGCATGTTCGGTTGAGATGGTTCCGATTCGTCGGAGGAATCGAATGGTGAAAGGGAACGACTTTGTAGACAATCTGCGATTGGCATATGCCAGCGTAGGGATTGTGGTCACCTTCTTTTCTGTTCTTCTTATGCAAGCTACCTTAGAGCTTGCGACTGTTAATCTATTATTTTCCTTCTGAATCCGGTCTACTGAGAATCTGATTCAAAGGCTTCTGAAGAACAGCACACTGTGTTAGTGTGTTAGTAGACGAACGATTGTACTCTACGCGTGGCAATTGTGATTGGATACTTTCGACAACGGATAATCGGACTACAGGTGAGACTATGGAAACGCCAGATCTCTTCTTACTGTGAACTTGTTCAGATACAGCAAGACAGACCTTAGTAATGTAGATTACAGGTAGTTGGTAGCAACTAGTGTGAATTTTGGGATATAAATCAGTTGAATGTTAAAAGTATGAGATAAAGTGAAATCTTGCCGAAAGGCAAGATATCTCTTTTATTGAGATGAAATACGTTGCAACTGCTGTTGTGTAGGGATGAGATTACTTGCTGATTATTTCCGTACATGCATTGGTCATTGACCGTATATATCTGTATGTATATATATATTGTGTGAGAAGCACACACCAACGGTTTTCTTCTCTTGTTCCGTTAGGAGGATCCTATGATATGTTTATCATTAAGATCAGGAATTGCTCCCGTAGCTCGTGTGATACTTTACGAAATCAAAGTTTGCTCATCAAAGAACAAGGGCAATACTAGAAAACAGAGATTGCTCACCGTTAATGTGCGATGGGAATCTATGCGCCGTGGGAATCGATATGTCGTGGGAATCGATTACTTTGGTTGATACGGGACTCATTGATTCGTACGAATAGAATAACTACCGTCGTGTAGCTTTGGTACTTCTGGACACGAAAGGAATTTAATAGTCTACAATACGACCGAATCATTTTGCTCCAGCGCACCTCTAGTGGTTTTGGATCCCTCTGGTAAGGGGTTGCCGTTTTTCTAGTATTGCCTTTGTAGCCTAAGTTCCTGTCTGGAGCAACGTTGGTAGTGTTGTTGAGTCTAACTAATTCAATTACTAATTCGATTACTATTTTAACTAACTAACTAATTTGATCGATCGATCCGATTACTCATTTGAAATTGCTGTCGTCGTCACTGCTGTCATTGCCATCAGCACAGAGATTGAGATTGTTTAGTTTTCTTTTGAGCTTCCCGTCAGCAGCTGTAGTAACTAGGGGAGTAACAGGAGGTCTAGTAGCACCACCACCACTATTAAGTTGAGCAAGGAGTGCCGGCAACAACACCATCCTATCTTGATCTGCCTGGTCATGTTGTCGTTGCTGGACTTCCAATGCCTGCTGCTGAAGCTTTTGATGGACTTCCAATGCCTACTGCTGAAGCTTTTGATGGACTTCCAATGCCTGCTGCTGAAGCTTTCAATCCTCTCGTCCCTCCTTTAATGCTGCAGCAATCACACTCATCAAATTTGTTTCGTTGTCTGCTTTGCGATTGTATTGTCTCTTCTTGGTGCTACTAGTAGCAGTACTGGTGGAAGTCAGCTCCGTTGCTTCATCGATTTGTGTTGGTTGAGTTTGTTGACCAAGTAGAACTGGTACCAGTTGGTTGTCCTGCGTTCCTTGAGTCAATTGAGTTGTTGCGTGAGTCAGTCGAGTTGGTTGAGTTGGCTGACAAGGTGGCAGTGGTGGAGGATGGTTATCATCATTTCAAAGTGGCGGATCGTTTCCCTCAGAGGATTCCTCATCTTCGGTAGTACAGCAGGGACAAACTCCCCTGTTACAAGATTGAATGTTTCCCCTCCATTGAGAATGGAGGCTATATCACCGATCAGATGCGTCCGAGAACTGTTTCGCGGGGTTCGAATTTACTTCTCGCGCACAAATTTTGTGCGTGATTTTAACACGGCACTATTTCTGGACACCCTGAAATTTGCGGGCAAGTGGCGGGCTATAAATTAACAGAGCACTATTTCTGTGCGCGTGATGCACATTACTCTACTCTCGAATAAAAATAGTTTATTTCAGTCTCTAGCAGAACCCAATTATTATTCCGTACGAACAACACTTAATTCTTTTCACGAATAAAAAAGAAATCTTTACTCAGTATTAATTCTAAAATATTAATCTCCCAAATAACAATTCGATAGTGCTCCCCTAGTTGTGAATTCTATTTCTCGAGTACAATATTCCCTTTTTAAAATGTAGATTCTATTATGCTTTATTTATTCCTATTGCAACGTATTACGAATCCTCCATAATTTCTAATATTCTCAAAATTAAGTTCAAGATTATTAGTAGGTTTGTATTATGTATGTACTGTTATTTTCTACATTAGTTCACCAATAGATAAACCTTCATTCATCGATGCTGTTATTGCCGGATCAATATAGACGTTTCTTTTCTTTTTCTTTTTTGGTCCACTACAATTAGTGGAGCTGCTACTAGTAATATTTGCATCGCCATGCTTATTTTTCTTGGTGTAATCTGTTGAACATTCATTCCTAAATCTGTCCCTCATCATTTCTTCCAATTTCCTTCCTGTTTCTGAGTGTTTTCGCATCTCGCCAATTTTGTCGCACAAGTCACTGAACAACTCTTGTCCTTCCTCCATCCATCCATTTCTGCTTCCACTGACTGAATCGCAGAATTTTTTTTTGTCGCGGAATCGTGGCATCACCCTTTCGCCGCTGCTGGTTCACCCATACATGATGCTCATTGTAGATCAGTACCAATGCAAATGCTTCATCTGCTATAGTAAATATATCACTCAGCAAGTGCCTCTCCTTCTGTTGTTTGAAATTGGAATTTGTCGGATTGATTGCCGACATGATTCTTGTAACAAAATAATAAAAATCTTCATCTTCCGCGTCTTTGTATGTTCTGTATTTATGGTTTAAAATACCTGTGTCCTCATATTCTGTGTCTTGAATAACTGCAACAGTACCAGGGAATGTGATAGGGACTCGACCTTTTCTGTAATCGTCTGTACGGAAGTATCATCAGTATCAACGGGCAGCATGGTAGTGTTGTCGGACCAAAAATAGATTCCAAAATTCCTAATTTCAACAACCAATTCTCCCACCTGTATTTACCTATCCAGTTTTTTCTCGCTAATGTTTGTGAGTTGTGCCTCAATGCAGTCAGTACTGTCCCTACTCGTTTCCTGTAAAAGGAACAGAATGACGCAAGTGGAATATTTGGTGGCTTCATAACCGCACTTGATTGAACAGCTCTTTGTATTACATGCGCCATTACCTTGTCATTGATAGGGAACTTCATGTTGTGGTACCAATGTTTTTTGACGTAATCCCTTAGCTGCTTGTCCAGTGTTTCAGTCATATCACTCAAAGCCTTAAGCATATTGTTGTCTGTTATAAGCCCATATTCGTCTGTAATTGTACTTACTGCTCGTTCTCTTGTGTCGCCGGCATTATAAGTCCCCTCTCCCTGCATGGTTGCCTCCGTTTGTTTAGGTACCATTACTACCTTTCCCACCCCTATATGTGGTTCCCTCTCTTGTTGCCGTAAGTGTTTTGCCACTTCCTGTACCAATTTGTCATATTGGATTTTTTTCATGACAAGTTCCGCAACATCCTCTAAATCGCAGCATTCTCCGTTAGATGTTTTCTCTACCCCATTGGTTTTTGTTCCTTCTTTCTGTTGGTTCGTTACTGTAGGTGTGGTTGTGTTGGTAATGCTCAGTGCTGGTTCGTTACTCTGGTTGATGGTGTTTTGTTCTTCCGTGTTTGTAGTAGTAGAAATTGTGTTGTTGGTACAATTTTTTTTCCTGTTGCCCTTTGATGCGTTCATAGTTGTGGTATTACTGTTACACACTTTGTTAGTAATTGCGGTGTTTGTTTTCACTCTTTTTTTCTTACCGTTGTTGTCCCCTCTATTTTGATGATCACCAGGTCGGATGGTTTTGTTGTTTCGAAGGGTCTTCCCCTCGAATTTTTTGCTTCGTCGTGTCTTTCCGATAGCATTCATATTTTTTTATTTTATTTTCTGAATACGGTGTCGATCAAGAATCATGTGTTTCTTTTTGTGTGGTTTTGTGTGTGTACTAATAATTTTGTCGGGTTGTGTACGACCCAAACATATACGTCTTGAAAGAAGCAATGAACCGGCTTCGTCCCTTGCAATTATATCAACAGGAACAAGATACTGTTTTTCGTGACATAGGAGTAAGAAGTCTGCCAATCTACGGCATTTCATCGGGACAATTCCAAGCGGCAACAACGTATTGGCGGCAACAACGTATCGGCGGCAACATCGTATCGGCGGCAACGGTAAAAGGAATCAGAACAAGCAAAGGTAAGAATGAGAGAGATAGACAATGATTATACTGCCTCCGGCATTGCTGATACTCAATGTATTTCCTCCCTTCTGTGTTTGTTCTCATTTTCATAGGACCGGATTGGAACAACAAATCGGAACCAACGGATCGGAATCAACGGATTGATCGTCGGAGGATCCGTTGGCAAATCTTTAGTCTTCTTCCCTGTAGGTGCGGGGAATTTTCCTGGTTGGTGATAATTACGAATCGGTCGGCATGTACATTATCATATTATTCTGTTGTTATTATTTACTCTATGTAGTACATCAATAGATACTCACCCATTTTGTTCAATTATCATGTATTCGAATAGGAATGGGAATCGATCCAACACGAATCAATCCAATCGATCCAACACCAACCGATCTGCAACACCAATTGATCCAACACCAATTATAATCAATCCAACACAATCAATCTGCAAAACGAATCGATCCAACACCAATCAATCTGCAAAACGAATCGATCCAATCGATCCAACACCAATCGATCTGCAACACCAATCGATCCAACATGAATCAATCCAACGGATCCAACACCAACCGATCTGCAACACCAATCGATCCAACACCAATCGATCCAATCGATCCAACACCAATCGATCTGCAAAACGAATTGATCCAACACCAATCGATACAACACCAATCGATCCAACACCAATTGATCTGCAAAACGAATCGATCAAATCGATCCAACACCAATCGATCTGCAAAACGAATCGATCCAACACCAATCAATCTGCGAAACGAATCGATCGAATCGATCCAACCGATCCAACACCAATCGATCCAACACCAATTGATCCAACACCAATCGATCGAATCGATCCAACACCAATCGATCCAACACCAATTGATCTGCAACACGAATCGATCTTCAAAACGAATCGATCCAACACCAATCGATCTGCAACACGAATCAATCCAACACCAATCGATCTGCAACACCAACCGCTACACACGAGGAATCGATCCAATCGATACGGCGATCCAACAACCTCGCTCCTCCTCCTCCACCACCGGCAAGCGGCAACGAATCGTTGGCATAGAATCGCTCCTCCTCCACCATCTACTCCAACGCCAAATCGATTCGTCGTCATCCAACAGCAATTCGTCCTGGCAACGGCAACAACAATTGAAGTCCCACTCCATCGGCAAATCGATTCGTTGTCGTCATCCTCCAACGGCAATTTGTCTCGGCAACAATGAAATCAACCACAACGAATGGAAAGCAATTGCCAGCACGAGGAAGGAAGCAAAATGCAAATAGGAAACATGAGAAAAGAAGTAAACAGAAAATGTCTTCCAACTTTCTGAGGATTGCTGCATCGGTGTCAAAGAGCCACAACACTTATACGAACTTGTCTCTGATAAAACCAATGAAGAAGGAAAGGAATAGGCATTCAACTGGCAAAGATGGCGTCCGTAAAATAGTGCTGAAAAATAAATCCAGTACCGCTGCCGTGGCAGGTAAATACATGGAGACAGATTGGGGTGGCAAGACAGGCGGAAAGAAGAAGAATCAACTGGAACAGGCTTTGTCAATCGAAAACTACAATACATTGGATAGTACGAAGGATGAGCATATTCTTGCGTTTGATCATTCCGAACCATCATTGCAAATTTTTGCCAAAGTTTCACGCCATTTTGCGGAACGACACCTCGCTTCCAAGAATAATATCGAATTGTTGAGACAGTTTGCTCCTGCCATTGTTGGAGCAAAACCAACCGTTGGAAGAGGGGTGAAGCGAGGCAGTATCAATGATGATTATGCTATCATTGGAATTCGACCAGAAAGATTGGATTCAAATATTGGTGAGTATGTTTTCAAAAGTCATGTCGATCCCAGCATCAAACTAGAGCTAGAAGAGACAACAGTTGAAATTGTGAAGCATATGCATCATAGTTTAATTGACGTGGAACCGTTTGTTGAAGAGGAAATGGATGTGTTGTCTCAGATTCTGTCTCGTACAAAGCTAAATGCAATTGGGCAGCAGGCCTTAGCATTTTCGATCGGTCGCAACTACCATTCTAGATGCCATGTGGACGATGACATGTACTACACTCGTTTGACAGTCATTGCTGCGGCGGAAGTGTCTGCTGACGAGGTGATTTATTATTTTGTCTTCCCAACGTACCATATCAAAGTGCCGTTGCGTTCTGGAGATACTCTATTGTTCAATCCATTAGTATTACATAGCTGTTCGAATCCGAAATACAAAGGCTGTTATATTATGAGCGCCTATGTATCTCGCAAAACTGTGCTTAGAGCTAACCCTCTATAGTTATATTAAACAATAGTTTAAAGTTAGCCGTTACATTAACCCTTGCTACTCAATTGGAACTGCTGTCCAAGCTTTCGCTCTCTGAACTGGATAGAGAATCACTGGATTCGTTATCATTCAATGCCATCTCAAATGGTTCCAACTGAATGTCGTCCTGTAGTGTGCATGCGTTGTACAAACATTCGTAAGACGGTGGTGTAGCAGAATTTTTGCTTTCAAAAAAATTTAGCCATGAGATCCGATTCGATATCACTAGCCAATCGCAATTGGTAATACAGCCATCAAGTCCTTGCTCTGGAACAACTGCCAGCTCGGAATGGATAGTGTCGACATGAAATAGGTACAGTGAATTCATGAGGCGACCACGTTGGACAAATTCAGAAGCTGTTTTCTTAGGCACATCTTGAAACCGACGAGCCACAGCATACATTCCGCTTGTATCAATTGGATAGCCACCAATACTACTGTATGGCTGCTTCAAACTCTGTACAGTTAAAAAGCATACCAGATGGCACGGTATGAGCTTGGGATTGTTATTTAAATCAAAGTCCAATTTCATCAAACACCAATCCATCCAGACGGAGTTCAGCAGAGAACTATCCGATCTATATGAAGGATGCGAGCGAAATAAAAAATTAGACCCACAAGCAACATTGAAACGATTGTGCTCTGTAACTCCACAAATGTGCAAAGGATTCTCCAATAAAGGTAGCACAGAATCACAAACAAAGTCAAGTATGTCAGAAGGAAAAAATGGTTTGTTTTTGTTCGTAGAACGAAGTCACTTCATTGTTGATTCCCCATTTTCGGTTCTCATTATTTGAAAATGAGAACCGCCACCATCAGGGCGTTCAATTGGAGGAGGATCAGGTGGATTCAAGTTGTAGTGATATGTTGCCTGGCTTAGCATCATTTTCTCGGACTTTCTATTGGCAGTTTGATTGATTAGTGATGCAGCATTACCTTGCGTGTTCTTGGAAGGAGCTTTAATCTCAGTTCTGTGGTGAGATTCATTGGTAGCACTATCCCAGCCTGCAGGGCTTCCCCATAAAGAGATATAATCTGGTAGGTGAAAGTACAGGTGATTCTTGATTAGTTTTGTTCCCATCCCTTTCCTGTGACAAGTTGAGTTTATACAATTGATAAAGTGAACAATTGTTTTTGGGAGATTCTTTAAGGAACCATATTTCATCCGACCGTGTTTAAGAAATTCTTCCATTGATAGAATTAGCTGAATTACCTCTATCTGTTTCTTTACAAAACGATGGTCACCAATAATGTCAGATCCAGGTTTGGAAACAATAGCGATCGGAAGAGAAATAAGCATTCCAGAGAAATCATGCCCTTCTTTCTTCGTGGTTGATAAAAGCTGAGTCCCAAATTTGGTGCAAGGAAAATCTCTATCAGACTGGCGTGATAACAAACCACCGTACCGTTGTGCTAAATGGCCAATACTGCTAGCAACAGCCACGCCGTGATTCAAATTGGGGGCATAAACACATGGAACACTTCCGCGGAGCAACAATTCAATTGACTCAACGGCCCGTTTGGCAGTGCCAAGCTGGTGCATGTGCAAACATTCACCGGGAGTGGCAAAATGAATGTTGTTCTTATTGGTACCAAAGCATAAATCATGAAATACATTCCTTATGTTGTGATGAGAGTTGTTTTTGAAGTTCTTATTGATATCGTTTAGATCTGTGCCGGGAAAACAATGAAAATCAACAGGTGACCACTTCTTTGTTGCAGGTTGAACAGAAGGAATGTTTATGTTCGGAGAATAACAGTTGCAGTGACGGCACATCCGCATGACGCCCTTATTGAAGAAGCCATATTTTCCACACAATTTATCGTGAAGTTCTGTGTCGCCAATAACATAGGCAATGGCAAATTTCATTTTTACCTTCCACTGTTGATTTGCGTACGGAAGATAATTCCATTCGATACCACCGTCTTCTTTGCACGCGGCTTTGAAGGAACGAAACGCTACTTCCAAACCATTGTGAAGATTCTGAATTTTTTCCTTCGAATTGGCAGGACGAGAGTGTCTGGTTGACTCCCATTCAGGGTCGGGATGGAAGTAAATAGTTGTCCATGCTTCAGGTCAAGAACGGGTCTCCACATTAAAAATACCGAGTGTCATGTTCAATGGTGTAAACGTAAGTCGTCCGTGCGCATCCAAAGAGATGCCATCCATGTAAAATATAATAGGAACAAGAATTTCTTGCGAATTGGGATTGCAAATTTCTTTCCAAGAAGATTTCCACCACGAGCCGTGATGCAATTCTGAGATTACAGAATGAGGATTCAACTCAGGATTATTGTCGGGAGAGAGAGGGGTCGAATAGTCGGGAAAGGAGAGGTTTTCTTCTATCATTAGCTGCTGGTCAGAAAGAAGAGAATAAATGGCATCCTTAAAAGAATGGACATACACCTGAGTGGGCTTATTATCAGGTAACCAATATAGTATATGAGGATGAAATTTCATATCAGAGAGACCAAGATTGGATTGGAGATTGTCAAAAATTGTTTTCCGAGATCTAATTTTGGCATCGCAAAAATCAAAACCCGTTCTGATTTGACTTTTCTTTGCCCACTGGAAATTGATTTGAATGTGTTCAGTGGCAATTTATGTCTGGCCATTAAATTCATGAGTTCCAATTCTGCAAGAAGATGATGGGGCGGCGGTAGTTTTGTGTGGCTTTGAAATGCATCCTCTCTTTCGTTCAGATTAATGATTTCATGAAAAGATGGTGGTGGAGGGGCTTGCTGAGCAGTAGCGATGTTAACATCAGAACGATTAGTGTGATCTTCTTCGTTGTCTCCACAATCTATGTTGTTGGTAAAATTGTTGTCGTTATTTTCATTTACGTCATCGTCTTTGTCAACCTTGTCATCGGAATTGTCGATATCATTATTCAGCGGGAATGCATCTTCATCTTGAACAGTGGAAACAGCCATGTAAGATTCAATGACGTTCCGATCCATTGGCGGTAAAAAGACATCATGGACAATCTGTTGGTTTAGAATGGAATGAAGACCCGTGGCTGATTGATTTGTGACGGTGTGGTGCTGGGAGAGATAGGAAGGGGGAACAGATGGACCGTTTTGTGTCATAGTCATCCCAAAATCTGACGGAGAATGTTGAACAGACGGCAAGGTAGGCTGCACTTTGATAGAGGTGGAGAAGTTATAGATCTTTCGTTTAATTAGACCCTGACTATGGTAAAAATCCCGGCACGTATCTCTATGCCAGAGATGTTTTCTTAGGCCGGTGGAGACGTATTTCAAGTTACCATTTGAAATGGATTTATATCCTAAAAAATCCTTTGATTCTTTTCCTTTCTTATCCCAGCAACCACGGCAGTAGAATAGAAGAGAGGTTTTAATAACAGGAGGCATGATGTTGCTGAATTGTTTGAAGGAAAATATCAGTAGAATGGGTCGAGAGGACGGAGGTCGAAAAGATGAATCGTTGAAAGGAACAAATTAAATAAGCGTATTATTTTGTGTGTGATGTGTTTTCTCGTACGGTAGATTTCCTTACTACCATACTCCGATTGCAAAAATGGTCCGTAAAGTAAATGCATTACTACTTAGTGATGATTGCAACATTCCTCGTACAATATGTTTAGTAGTGAACAGTACGTACAGTCAACTCCTTAAGAGGGTTAATACACAGCGCCGGACGGGTCAATCATGTCAGTTCTTCCAAACATTTGTTGGCAGGCGCGTCAGTTCTTCCATAAGGTGCACGGAAATGTGAATCGAAATGGAAATCGTGGACAATTGCGTTGTTGATTATCGAAATGGAAATCGTGGACAATTGTTTTGTTGATTGCGATCGAGTTGATTCCGACTTTCATGTACCGGTAAAACCAACTAGTACGCTATTTTGCATGAGTTATTACTAGTAGATACTAGTAGGAAATCGTGGACAATTGCGTTGTTGATTATCGAAATGGAAATCGTGGACAATTGTTTTGTTGATTACGATCGAGTTGATTCCGACTTTCATGTACCGGTAAAACCAACTAGTACGCTATTTTGCATGAGTTATTACTAGTAGATACTAGTAATACATTATTTTCACTAGTACTTCAGCATCATTATAATTCATTATTTCATTTTCTTTCCGACGAGCAAAACAAATACCAACGTGTTAGGTGTTACTACTAACTAATCTTCGAATAGATAATCTACTCTACTGAGACTACTAATACTAATCTTCCAATCGACAGTCTAACCAACCATGGAGGGAATTTACAAAATACAAAAGGTGGTTCAGGAACACCCAGCCGATCTCGAACAAGAAGTCCGGAAAATGATTGTTTATCACAAGAAAGAGACTGCTCGACTCCAAAAAATGATGCGTAAGATTCGTGCAGGAAAAAGCAATCATCCAAATGTTAAAAATGAAAGCGTCGATCCTACTAGCAATCATCAAGTCGTTCCGAATGTAACCAGCAGCATCAATCCACCAAGTGGGTTATTTAAGAGCAAACCAGATTTGGGTGGCGATTCTGACAGTGTAGCTTCTGAAAATACAGCGGATCTTCCTGCATTTAAACAGGAACCAAACCCTTGAGTGCAATAGCCCGCCTGGGGTGGATTCGACTTGGAGTTGGAGTTGGGATTTGAGTTGGAGTTGGAAAATTTGGGTCGGAGCCCATTATACCGGTATGGTGGCAACATGTTGAGAAAATGAAATAAGTCATTCGTGCACAAGTTGTACACAAAATAGTGCTTGTCACGAAACGAATATGATATCCATAACCCTAAAATAGTTATTTTATTTGAGGAGTGACAAGATATTGTCTCGAAAGTAAAGGTGTGCGACGCGCGAGGTTTTTTAGTAGACACGCGACCTAAAAAGATAGGAAATTTAAAAAATAGGGTCGAGAATTGTAAAAATACCGCGCGATAGCCCGCGGGGGGTAGAGAAACAGTTCTCGGACGTGCTTGATTTCCTTGGCTTGTCAAACATCCCATTTCTTAATTGGATCACCAGTCGGCATCTTCTTCCGGTACAACCGAACATATTTGTTCCTGATTGAATCAGTGTCCCTACCAGGATATTTTTCAGCATGTAGGTTTGCAATGAGGTCCCACTCTTCTGGTCCAATCGGTAGGGTACTTCTCGTGCATCTGAACAAGTTTTCCAACTTGGGCTTTGTGTAGTTGGCAATGCCGGCTTTCCTTCCACCGCTGCCAGTCGGTGCAGCAGTCGGTGTCATGTTGATTGTTATGATGGATGGTATTTGAAGTATTTCTCATCTTCCGATGAATCGTCTACTAATGTACTAGCAAGAGCAATGGGAGCAATTGTAGTGAAGGGGTAGAAGGACATTGCCCTGCTACATTATCTTATGTTGAATTAAACTATGAGTGGATGAATCCACTCTTTCCTAAGATCACTAAATACACTATATTCACTGTTTGATGCACCGACCCGCTAATTATCCAGTGCATTCTTGTCATGCCCTGTACCTTTATTACCAGGGGCTGTAGGCCTCTACCTTGTGCCCTGTAGATTCTAGTACATAAGGACCTATTTTTAGTATGGTGGAAAACCGGACGCGGTAAGTTGTAAAATCTCATTCCCACTTCCATTCCCACATTCCTGATTCCATTCACTCCCTGCAAAGCGACCAATTTAACACGGTACCGGGTCAATCTCACACTTTTTTTGGTACATTCATACACTTTTGCCATACACGTTTCAACTATAACAATACCAACGAAAGGTATGATCATATGTACAATTCGATCCTGTGACCTCATTTGCTCAGCCACTAACCCATGCACCAAGTGAACACTGTACTGGGGCAGGGGTGGTGGTTTGGGGGCTTATATAAAAGGATACTATAGCTTATGTAAAAAGGGCACTAGTAGGGCTCTGCGCTCCGCGCTGGGGATGCCATTGATATTTTTGTGTTCATACTCTCTCTATATATTGAGAGTACCATAATACCTAATTTTCAAAAGTGTACGGATGTACCTTTTAAAAGTGTAAAGTTGACCCCTGTCCATTTAACACCAAATCTCGTACACAAATACACCTAGTCGTTCGGAAGAAAGATTTTATCGCTGTAGAATCATAATTCGTCGCTCGTTTTCTCCTTCGCCTCAAGAAATTCCTTGTCCACAATTTTAGGGTCTTTGTAGAGATCATCGAGTTTCATGCTGTTGAGATCCTTCATATTCGCATTCATCCGTTCATCATACGTATCAAGGGCGTGGTAGTATAGCATACCCCAAAATGGTTTGATCAAAGAATTGTTGATCTTGTTAACAAGTCCATCCTCAGAAGAATGCAAGAGGCTGTAACCATTCTCCTTCAAACGTAGATTGATACCTGTATGTTTCATGCTTCGAAGTCGGCCAATAGAAAGAGGAGCAAGCGAAGGGACGAGATCATTGTCTACGGTGACGCGCAGATTACGAATGAGTCCGTTCAATTCCATTTGCTGATGAAGGGGGAAATGACCGTTGGAACCAAGACCGTGGATACAGCAGTGCAGATCGTAAGTAAAATCGAACGATTCCCGTTAGGTCTTTCCTCCATTTAGTAAAACTTTTGATTGTGAACCGTGATTCTTACCTCGTATGCCTTTCTGTAACCGCTTGTTCCGGAAAATGGCGCTGCGTAAGAAATTAGATTGACTGGTCTTGGCAAAAAATTATATTCTGGTCCTGCACCGGCGATTTGAAAGGCAAAAAGTGTCGCCAGAGCACCTCCAAGACTGTTGTGATCGTCGTCATTCAATGTTGATTGAAGAAATTGAATCAGGCGTTGCACTCAATGTTGATAAGTATAACGAAAACGCATTCAAAGAAAAAAAATGTTTACCTGTGCCCAGTGACATATACACTATATCCTTCTTCATTTTTTAGCAAGGATTCTATATCTTCCATGATACGTTCGGTTCGCTGCAAAGCTTTCCCGTCAAGACGATCATTCTCGTTGAGATACTCTATGAAAATAGGAAGTTTTTAAATTCAACGTGTTAGAAACAATCAGATCTAGCATGTCGGTTTGCTCGTCACGAGAATTTCTTCTCAACGACGAGAATAGTTCCAAAAGTGCGTCGGCATCCCAGGTGAACTCACTGTAAAATCCTTCATGAACCAAAACACGCTTTTTCAATTTTCCTTCCATCTTGTCTTTAATCTTTTCGGGTGTCGGCAACGCTTCCAACTTAAAGTTTACGTTGGTTTGCCAATCACGCGTTTCCTTAATGCTCTGCGACCCACGGAAAGAAACGATTATTATCTTGTTATTGCTAAAAGTTCAATTGCGACAGAAGTATTCAAAATAATTGAGATGGTGCGAGGGATGGATTGGGCATTAATGCTTCGTCATCTCTCTTCTTCCACTTACGTATCCTTAACAACACCATACACACACGAAACACGCGATCGGACACTTCGGAAGGTTGACAAAAAGACCCGATCTTCTGGTTTTTCACCAGCGGCACCTTCAGAGGCTTCAAAATACTTTTTCAGATCTTCCACAAGTTCCATATTAAAAGTCTCTTTCTCAGCTTCTACAACGTCCTCTTCCTCCAACACCCTCAAAATTGTATCTTTGTTTAAGTCGAAAAGTGCATTTACTTCGCCGAAGGTCAACCCATTTCCATTGTTGAACTCTCTGAAATCACAACTTTGCTCCTTGAACTTTGCCAAGTATTCCTCAGTCAAAGGAGAATCTTCTGGAATTTTCAACTTGATTCCTGCTTTTCTTACCTTTGCCAACACGGTTGCGGTAGCATAGACAAGGCTCGAAGCTGTTTTGATGTGATTTTATACGTGGCACGGGTCATGATATCAAATTGAAATATGCGATGAACGGTTGTCGGAGAGAATAGTAATAACGATGAGGAACGATTTGGCCATCATCCCGAACCAAGCTCCAACGTCAAATTTGCTGTTCCCAGTGACATCTCAAATTTATTCGACAACTCACCGTATAACATGGGAATTGATTCCTCGTAAACACTCGCGGTCACGGGAGGCGCTTTCGCGGTCACGGGAGGCGCTTTCGCGGCCAAACCATCAACAGATACCATGGTTGTCAGTAGCCCTAACAGCAAAAGAAATGTATTAAGAAAAGTCATGTCAACTTCGCGAAAGGAGTAATCGTACTTGTACGAGTACGAATATGATACGCTTAAGATTTACTTCGTATTGTACCGTACGGTAGTACTCGTGCGAACGTATCGAGTATTTCGCTTTCTTATTTTTCTTGACACCTTCAGCCTAAGAAAAAGTAGGAAGAGTGGCCGACGGGGGGGGGGGGGAATAATCTTACTCGTACTCGTAACTTACCGTACGCGTCGGGTAACAATTGAAATCACCGATTTTTAGAAGATTCGGGAAATGAAACGAGAACACCGGGAAAAGAAGATCCAGTTCAATGAAAAAATTGATGTAGCGAACCGAATGTAAGGAATGGTAGTGCCACGTGGAACGTACGAAGTACGAACCAAAGAACCCCCTTGAGTATGCAAGATCTCACTGTAACACCAACGTAGGTACGAACTCTACCAGTACGCTCACTCCTCACCGAATACAGCAATTCCCCTGTAAGCAGCAATCTCGCTGTAAGCAGCAAATTACAGGGAAAGCACAAACAAGCCGGTAAAGGATTCCTCCAGCAAAAACCAAGCCTACAGCTCACTCTTTTTGCTCCTAAAACGATTAGTAGTAGAATAAAAGGCCCACCACGCCCGCCCGCAGAAAAGGCTTAACAGCCAAAGCTGTGCGCCGGTGTGTGGGCAAAGCAAGCGACCGGACCAGCCTGCAAAAACTAGGCACAGGCTGGCGATTCCCGGATCCCCCTCTAGCATTGCTTAACCCACCAACACACCTATGAACTATAAACCCTGCACATCCAGTACTACAAGTAGGTAGGCTACTGAGGCTATCACAAACGTAGTGCGTGATAGCACAACGGTAGGATTGGGACATTCTGTCAGTTCCGACGCCCGTTTTCGACTGTAAGGGCACAACATTTGGGGTACGAGTATGATCAAGATTACCGTAAAAAATCTTACGACTGGACAATGATTCTTAGAAATTAATGAATGATACGGTACAAGTGTAACACCATGGCTCGTACGGGAGAGCACGTGCACTCGCAAAATCGATGCCTAAG
>CM074784.1:7735593-7819653 GCA_037355745.1 Pseudo-nitzschia multiseries
TGCTTCCTCAACATGGGTTCCACCCTTGTAGTAGTACCCATCTTGCATCCCAACATGAAGCTCATTGTTTTTGTTGATGTTGCTGTTGCTGTTGCTGTTGCTGTTGTTGTTGCTGCTGCTGCTGCTGCTGTTGTTGTTGCCAGTCCGCAGCGTTGTCCTTGCTGTTGTTGCAGCCTTGTATCTTTACATCAAAGGCAGCTGCTAATGATCCCTTCTCATCAATATCCATTCCATCCCTGTCTAGTTCCTCATCCCAATGGTTGTTTTGGTTAATTTGGGACTGAGTAACATTGTGTGACGATATCATAGCAGAAGTAGCGTCAGCGTCAGCTTTGTCAGCTTTGTCACCGTCCTCCTCCTCCTCCTCCTCCTCCTCGTTGTCGTTGTCAGTACTTCTTGTTGTGGTTAGGGAGCTGATGGTTCCACTACTTTTGTTCCTGCCTAGTATTTGAAGCATTGGGATGGGGGTGTCAGTGTCAGATTCCATTGTTGTCGATGCCCAGATCTGCAGCAATCGTCGTCATCTTTGGCGTCCCGATGCTGGTGTATCCGTCTTGCTATTGGAGATAAGAGTGTAGATTGTAGTTGCTGCTAATTTAATGAGGCTACTAGAACGAGGTTTTATTATTTCTTCTTTATTTAATCATTTCATCTGCTCAATCTTTTTCTAGGGTTGAATTATTCTATCGTCGGCAGTTCTGACATACATTGTTCCATTACATTATTTGAAGAACAAAAATGTGCATAAAAATGTGCATAAAATGGTGTGTTGGTGGGATTGATCACTAAAATTATGATCTGAAACAAATCGCGCACGAGTTTTTAACACGGGAAAAAGGTGACCCGTAATCCCCGTAAAATGCGGGAAAGGTACTCCGCAATGCGACGATATCATGCTTCAGGCTCTCATCAAACAAAACTTCCAATCCGTTCACAATGAACATGAACAAGAACGATTCATCAATGGTTGTAACCATTCCAAATTCCTTCATTTGGAAATTTGCCACAAACAACATATTGGTCACCTCCAACATAAATTTGAACCACAGAACCTTGTGACTACCATCATGGAATACTACCTAAGCCTTCTGTGCAGTCCCCAGCAATTACAATTCTACTACACCACGTTATGCATCCACCAATGAACAAAACCATGCATCCTCCACTAAATAGACCAGATTCGACAACCCATATTGCGCTTGCGGTCCGCCTTGTGACACCATCTACAATTCACTACAAAAAGACATCCATTCTGTCCCCAAGTTCCGCCATAACTGCCATCAGGCTACTGTCAAACAAGTTCAACTCTGCCAACGCCAGGCTCGCCTCCGCATAATTTCAACAACTACCTTCACTTCCCCCCGCTCTACAGAAAATATCTTTTGGGCAAAATCATCACACCAAAGCCACACCAGCAATCAATCATGCTATCAAAACTACCACTGAACGCCTTCTTTGGAACCAACATCTTCTTGGCCATCCCTCCAATGAATACCTCTACAAAGCACACCAATTTGTTGATGGTGTCCCCAAATTCAAACACCATGATCCCATCCTTGAATGCTGTCCCACATGCATTCATACCAAACAAACCAAAAATGCTGCCAGACCTAACTCAACCCATACTGCCACCCGTCCACACCAAGGCATATCCATCAATTTATCCTGTAGTGGCACAACAAGCTCCAAGAATACCAATCAACAATAAGACTACCTTGGTCTCAACAGCAAAACAAGTTGAATCCTTATATCCAACCATTTCACACGGCATCTCACAGGCGACACAAATCTCCAAGGGTTCTCCCATCAAATGGCTTCCATGCTATCTTAATACATATGTGCCCGACTGCAACAATAAATATGCATTCCTTGACCAAGGCGGCAAACTATATCACAAGCCCAAGGTACACCAACTTTTCATGCAATTCAGCTATGTTATACAACCAACAGGTGCCAACACCTCACATCAGAATGCACCTGTTGAACATACACATGGTACCATAGCCAATCGCATCTGCTGCCTCCTTTCTGGCTCTATTCTACCCATCAAGTTCTGGCCATACATCTTTCACCATGCAGTACACATTCACAATGCTCTCCCTGGTTGCAACCAACACCTATCTCCCTTCCAATTGGCCACAAATAAATGAGACAACTTCCATAACCTAAAAACATTTGGTTGTCGTGTTTGGGTTCAGCCACCTGGCCACCGTCCTGCCAAACTCATCCCCAACTCTCGCAAAGGCATTTTCCTTGGCTTTGTTCCTGACACCCCTTTTAATATCCTTTAGTTTGACCTTGAAAGCAACAAAATCAAAATCGCTTCACATGCCATATTTATTGAAGACATGAACGGTTTACCCATTGATGCCTTACCCCCCAATGTTGTTCATCTTAACAGAACCACTAACAATGTTCCCATACCAGTTGATGACACTGCCACCACTGCTGACAACTTCTTCTTCTACATCACACCCTTGCCAATCTCCTCACAAAATCTGTCAGTGTCAAGTGCAAATCCCCAACATTTGGTTTCCAACTCAAAGAAGATGAATTCAACGGCCGTGTCTTCCTCCACAATGTCACCCAGAAATCTACTGCCGCCAAACTCTTCTCCTCCCACAGAGCCGCTTGCAACAAATTACATAGATCCTTTATCCATTTCCATCATCGACACCCCCATCTTTACAAATGACAATATCTTCAACAAATTTGCTGACCTACGTAAACACAATATCATCACCACATTTGACATCATCTTTGCCATGGAAGACAAATTTCAAGTAAAGATCTATGGTGCAACCACGCTGAACACAATATCTTCACCCCGCCCCGCCCCTCTCACCAATCCCAATTCACTCTCAGTTGACTACCTTGAAATTTGTGCCATTACTGCACTTTGCACCACCCTCGACACCTCTGACACAGCCATCCTGCATGATATGCTCCAAATGTACATCAGTACACTTGGCTTAACCAAAATTACACCCAGCACCAAGCAAGCACTTGGAAACTTCACCTGCCACAAACTATGTCACCTTGACAACTGGTCCAAATGGCGTGATGCAGAACAAAAACCACTAGACCAATTTCTCAAACTTGATATGTACGATACTTCTACACATCTACCCAAAGGTGCTATACTTCTCCGCCCCCATTGGCAACATGCTATCCACACATTGGGTGACTGACAATATCAAAACTGTTCCAATGGATCAAAATGTGCTGCCCCCCTCCTCCATGCAATGGCCAGCACCTATTATTCTTGTGTAATCAATTCAACGCCTGTTCCTAGCCCTCTCAGCTATCCATAACAACAACAAACTGTTTGCACGTGACGCCAAAGATGCATTTACACACTCCCTGGCACCCGGTGTCCCCGCATACCTCTCCATCAATGACCCCTATACTGACTGGTATAAATGGAAATACAAATGACCCATCAATCATTCACTCGTTCTACCCATCTGACATGCACTCCTGGGCCACCCTGAATCTGGACACCTTTGGGAAGAAAATATCAACCGTATTCTCTGATCTCCCAAACTTAACTTCAAACAAAACAGTACAACAAATGCATCTATCAAACAACATTTGAAAACAAGAAAATACTCCTCCTCTCACAAGTAGACAACTTCCTCATCTCATGCAATGATGAATCTACAGCCATCAAAATATGTGACATCATTGGCAAACACCTCCAACACACCAGCAAAGATGCTTCACAATTCAAATATCTCAAACTCACAACATCCTACAATGGTGTTGACATTCTTCAAACACAGACATACCTTGAAATCACTTGCCACAATTACATTGATTGCCTTGTCTGTACCCATGGATGGACTGACGCAATGCACGTCAAACTCCAACGTCACCCTACATCACCACGCCTTGATATTAAATTCCTTTCGTGTCCTTTTGTGTCTATGGTACGATAGTGGTATGATCTATTAGAAAGAGTCAACACAATTGAAAGAATCAATATAGTTGACCAAGTCTTATGTCCTGAACATACCCATTGCGTTTCGAACCCCATTGCATTTCAAAAATGAGCAATCTTTGGTGGTGCCGCGTTGACAATCATCACCATGTGTTTCGATACTTAAGATATGCATGACGTACTGCCGGTACTACGATATACGTGATAAACTTTTCCATACTCACGATTAAGGTAAGCTGTTCTCAGAAGCTTCTCAAGATTAATCTATTCTTGCAATATATACATGATTGCAATACAACCTTTCGCGCCACGTTCCAAGGTAACATCATTCCTGTCAACAACAACAACAACAACAACAACATACATTGGCATATGCCCAATTCTCCAAGTGATCCAATTGCCCATCAAACACGAAGTTCTATCTCACTCAGAGACCAACTGTTGATAACCCCACAGGACAAATGCTGTTCACGGAACCATCAAATATGACGCCACCAGCTTCCTCTAAGGATAACAAATCAGAGTCAAGTGAAGACGAAGAGCAGACCAATCTACCTTCTTTCGATGAATCTATGGTAAAGATATTGCTGACCATTTTCAGAACCAAAAATGAGGAAAACGATCAACTATGTATGTCCCTCATCCAGGGCAGACTACACGAATGGCCTGTGTTCCTCAATGAGTGATTCCCACCTAAGAAAAGTGAATAGAATGAAAAGTTAATAAAAAGTATTCGGAAGTGAATAGAATGAATTCTTTTTTAGCACACCCAACCAACCAATACTTTTATTCAGTGACAAATTTGGAACTTGGAATTCCCTGAAGAAGAAACAGTAACTGACTATTTAATCACTACCCGCGCCACCTAGTACCTGCCTATTTTGGCAAGCAAGGCTGGCTGGGGAGGTTAAGTAGTTTGTTCAATGGGCCTTTTTGTTTGATTGTTATATATGGAATAAATGAGGTCCATTCCGAACCGGCATTGCTTTTCATGATCTCTATAAGTAGTTTCCTCAGGGGCAATTACATTTATTCTTTTCAATACACATTTCTTTTCAATACACATAGAGGCTTTAATTGTTTACTTATTGATCTGTTTTTAAATTATATCTTGGTTCGTACCTTTTAACCTGTTTATTCATGGTGTTAAGTGGGACCGTTTTTGCCATTTAACAACAACCAAAAAAGCATGCCCGGCAAAAGAGGTGCAAGAGGTGCAATGTTTGGTTTTAAGATTCCATTGAAATCTATGCAGCGTTAGTTAAGTGAATTAAAACTGTCAGTCGAGAGCCCCTTGACTGACAAATTTTATTAAGAAGTGAATACATCTATATAGAAAACGCATACTTTTTATATGTTTTTTTATCAATTATATTCGTTTTCCTTAGGTGGGAATCACTCAATGCACTACTCAAATTTGGATTTGCAATAGAGCTTACCTATCCAGATAGAAACAGCGGATTACAAGCCATCATTCCTAGAACTATCCAACAAACAATTGAGGAACTCGCTGAGTTTGTTAAAGACCTACAAGAGAAGAAACTAGTAGAGTGGCAGAACGCAGACACGTATACATGTGACGCCTTCAAAGTATTCAGGAACCAACGTGCAAAACGTCTTCAACAGAACGCTATCCTGAATCCCTCACCACCTGCTCCCAGAACAGCAGCCAGTCGAACAAAAACGCCTAAACAACTAAGATATGAGTCGTGGTGCAGAAAGTCACACAAAAGGAGACCTCATTCACACCTCTCAAGAATGATTCACGATTTGAACATTGGCTCATTGGGCTTAAAGCAAAACTCAAAGCTCACGATATTGATACCACCACATTCCTTGATAAAGACTGGCCACCAAGTGCCCTCCAAGGATTCACATGTGACCTCTTCGTCAAACAATGTGCATTCTTCTGGGTACTGATGCTACAAGTTTTCAAAAGTGACCTATCCTCATCATATGTACTTAGTCATTCCAGTAAACGAGATGGACGCCAGGCATATTTTGATTTTATTGACCTACACAGCACATCAAAGTCCAAGGTATATGATACTTCAACTCAACTACAGACTCTCCTAAGTCTGTTGCTGACTCAGTGGAAGGAATCCAAAGTCAAGTTCATCACACATTGGTTTGATGAATTGGAACATCTCAACAAACTTAGACCTTCAACAAGACCCCTTGAGTACCAAACCGTCAAGTTGGCCCTTTGCCAGGCTTGTGCCATCAGTTTTCAACTGAGTGAACAATTCTCCAAGATTACTGACCCACTTGCTTCCAACAACGTCAGTATATACATTCAAGCTGAAGCCGATGCCATACATGACCTCAAGATAACCCTCCTACTTGAAGCTACACGCTTAGATTCACAAGCACTACTTTCTGTACCAAGATCTACGGTTAGAGCCCATGCTCACAATCCATCCATCAAAGAATCCCTCCCTTCCGTGAATGATCAAAGTGATTACTCACTTCCTATTGAATTTGATGGTGGCTTTCAAGACTACGCAGTATTCAAAGCCGGACGTACACCAGATCCACAACAAGATTATCTGCCGTCATTTGGAAAACCTTATCCAGACCAGCTATGAAAGGATAGCTGAACATACCTGCCGATGATAAGAAAAAGTTGGTTACATGTCTGAGACCTGAACTGTTATCTGAACAGCAACAGAACCCCAACAACACCAAGCCTATAAGCAGAAGAGCTTATACACATGACCAATCTGTCACTTTCCTTGACGATGAGTCTGCTACAGATATAAGTACATCCAAAGATCTCTCCATAGATCTACACCCTGCTGTAGAAGTTGATTGGTGTGGATTATTCCACGCGTCTCTTGGCGTGTACAAGGCTCAAACTTCATCGTCAAAAGACCATCGACCTCTCAAGTCATCTGTTTCCCCAGCACATCCTGCTAGATTTCTAGCAGAAAACCCTGAAGTTCTCTACAAGAACGATGGTAATACCTACGTGCCAGTCAGAAAATCCACCTTGTCAGCCAATTTCCACAAATTATATCAACCAGAGGAAGACATATTATCTCCCAACGGTCCCATGTCCGTATTCACATACCGTGCAAATAAAACCACTGTTTCTAAGCCCGGTTTTGCAATGGTTGACCAAGGTGCCAATGGATGTATCATCAAAACGATGCATATCTTATATCCAAGGACATCCCTCCGCGCTACGTAAATGTTAAAGGTATTAATAACCACCAAATTCAAAACATCCCTATTGCCACCTGCAGTGCATACTCCCTCTCAAACAGAGGACAAATTACCCTCATCTTCAATGAATGTGCATATATCAGACACCATGTCTCCCTTCTCTCCTCTGGTGAGATGGAATCTTACTTTGCTCAAGTCAACAACACTTCTATCAAAGCTGGTGATTGTCAAGTCATCACTACAACTGGCGGATATGCATTACCACTTAGTATTTGACACGGACTTCCGTATCTGGCTATGTGCAAGTATGCTATGGTAGAATACTCTACTTTACCACATGTAATCATGGCATGTGATAAACACTGGAATCCTTCCATTCTCGATACTACTATCCATGCAAAAGATGAATCCTTCCTACAAAAATATCCTCCTATAGTTCAACAGTTACCTTACCCCAATTATGACAAATACGGGAATCCTTAAACACTGTCTTGATGGTCTGGATATATTGATGTCACAGGGTTCATCCACCATCATGTCCCTCAGCTCTTATTCTAGTCATGACATAGCCAATGAATTTCAAACAATTGGCGCACATGACAACACTGACAATTCCTTCTGGATCAATCCAACAAACTACACCCACCAAGAAGTCCTTGCTAGATGTTCCATGACATCAGTGTCATTCAACCTTTATGCCTTCTCCTTTGAATGCAATTCAGACAGTACACCTATGATTGCTTCACTATCACGCACTCATAACCCTAATGAGTAAGACTACCTGTCACTAAAACCTTTTTCTGCTGGGTTTCCACCCAACGGACCAAAGCCACTTTCACAAATTTGACTCAGTATGGATCCCTAGCCTCCAGTCAAGATGGTAATATCTTCAACTGGTTCCAATCTCCGCAAGCAGCAATGAATGTCCGTCCCTTCAATGATGACGTACTATCTGACGTTGTATACTCTGATATTCCTGCTGTCAATGGCGGATCCAAAGTTGCACAAATTTTCTTCAGGAGGAAATCTCACATCATCTATGTGGAAGAAATGCGTACCACGACAGATTTCCTATCATGTTTTCAGAATTTTGTTTGGAAGTGGGGGAGACCTCTCTGACTACTATGTGACCATGGCTCATATCAGTCAAGCAAAAGTGTGCTTGATTACCTCAAGATGCTCTGGATTGGCCTCTGGCAAAGTGAAGCCTATCACCAACATCAAAACCAGTTTGAAAGGTGTTACCAAACCTTCAAATGCACTGTCAATTGTGTGATGGACAGAACCAGTACACCACCACACCTCTGGCTTCTCTGCATGATATATGTTGCCAGCCTCTTCAATGTTTTGTCTGATCCTACCCTTTCTGACAAACAACCCATCTTCATTGCCACCCGTGCTATGGGTGATATCAGCGCGCACACCAGTATCTTTTGGTTTGAGCCTGTCTATTTCAAGACCAATGACTCTCCTTTCGGATCCAAGTCAACTGAATGACTTGGCCATTTTTTTGGCATTGCCAAACATGTTGGAAATAGTCTATGCTTCCAAATTTGGGACCCAGTCTATTAATTTCCTTTTGTGTCTATGATACAATAGTGGTATGATCTATTCAAAAGAGTCGATACAGATGAAAGAACCAGTACAGTCAATCAAATCTTATGCTCTAAACATACCCATTGCGTTTCAAAAATGAGCAATCTTTGGTTTTCAATACTGCCGTGCTGATGCCCATCACCGTGTGTTTCGATACTTAAGATATGTATGGCGTACCAATACTACAATACCCGTGATGAACTTTCTATACTCACGATTAAAGAAAGCCGTTCTCAGAAGCTTCTCACAATGTATACATGATCACAATGCATATACATACTATCAAAGCAAGTGATTCTACCATGCTGCATTAGCGGTAGCACCATCTTTCACTGCATTAAAAGAGATATCTTGCTTTCCGGCAAGATTTCTTTTTATATCATACTTTTAACGTTCAACTGATTATATCTCCAAAATTCTACACTAGTTGTTATCAACTACTTGTAATCTACAGCCACATAAGATCTATCTGACTGTGCCATTGAATTAGTAGTGAGAAGAGATCTGGCATTTCCATAGTCCCACCTTGTAGTAAGATTGTCCGTTGCAATAAAGTATCATAACGAATTGACTTTACAACTGATTGTAACAACTCAATCTACTAACACAGCGCTGCTGTTCTTCCAAGCCTTTGGATCAACGTCAGCTCGAACTTGATCAAGAAAGAAATTAATACAGTCACCAATAAGCTTCTTGATAGATCAGGCGTCTGTTCCGCAATTACGCTCGGATCCAGAAACAAGCTTGCCAGACTCTTTACAGATGATGGCTTCATTGCCTGGCAAAAAGCCAAGGATTTCACCGATCTCGCCTGCATCCGGGACTGCTCCCTCGCTTATTAAAGATGATGGTCCTCACAAAGACGCTGTACTCACTCCAGTTAAACCACCCACTCAACCCTTTTTGCCAAGCTTCCTTTATCAGAAGGTTGACAACAGCCCAAGCTGGTCCCCTTCTCCCCTCCCTACCAACTATGGGGAGATTTTTGATGGCCCTCCGACATCACATATCTTCAGCAAGACACCTGATGGCACTCACCTCACCAAAGCCAATCCTCCAGAGCTATCTTATATCGATGTTAGTGAAGTCTTACCTCCACATACCAATCCAGCTACTCCTACAGTAGGCCCATCCGAGGTAGTTGTTATGATAATGGTCAACCACTCACCATCCCTACCATTACCGCCAATGACCTACAAGGCAGGTCTTTCCTTATGGCTAACCCTGATGGCAACCATAAACGTTTGACTATTGTGGATGTTGAAGACAGCCTTGAATGTAACAAGCAATTCATCAAATTCAAATGCAAGCATTTGGATGATGAACTATAAGATACCATTGCCTACAATGATGTCATGAACCATATATATTGGGATTCCACCCAAGAGGATGGTAAATTATGGTCATTCCGCAGAATCCTTGGACACCAAGGTCCATTGGACAATAAACATCCTCAATACAGAGGCTCCAAATATAACCTTTGGATTCAATGGGAAAATATGGAACAAGCCTACAAGCTACTAGCAATCATTGCTGCTGATGACCCTGTCACTGTTGCCAAATCTGCTAAGGACAACAATATGCTTGATAAACCCGGTTGAAAAAGACTAAAGCAAATTGGCAACCTTGCAAGAAGAACCAAGAAACTAGAAAGACTCGTACACCAAGCAAAACTCCAATCATTCTGTACCACCCCTCAATACCAGTATGGATTCAAAGTTCCTCGCAACCATGAAGAAGCCATCCAATTTGATCTATCCAATGGGAACAACAAGTGGGCAAAAGCCATAGCTCTAGAAATGGAACAGCTCAAAGAATATGATACCTTTGTTGACAAAGGAAAATACAAAGCTGGCAGCATACCTACCGGTTTCCAACAGATCAAAGTACACATGATACATGCCATCAAACATGGCGGTAGACACAAAGCTCAGTTGGTTGCAAATGGCAATCTCACTGAAGCCCCTGTCCACAGTGTATATGCTGGTGTCGTTTCACTTCAAGGTCTGCGCATGTATCTGTTCTTAGTTGAGCTAAATAGCTTAGAAGCATGGGGAACTGATATTGGGCAACGCCTATCTCGAGGTAGTGACATGTGAGAAGGTGTGCATCAAGGCTGGCCAAGGTTGTTGTTACTCTAAAAATCGGCCAAAAGGATAGGATAATTAAAATTTAAAGAGAAGTGAGCTCGTGGAGACGCTCTTAGATTTACTGTATTTTTACTGTGTCGGGGCTCTTTGTATTTTACGTAGTAGAGATCTTCCCCAGTTATTTGTTACCGATACCAATACCGTTGCTGCTGCTGTTGCTGTATTAGTGTCGTGTTGGTCTTACTGTATCGGTCATTCAATGGTATTGGTCATTTACGAGGTTAAGTGTTTTGTTTGATGGGTCATATGCTTGTTCGTGGTATATATAATAAATGAGGCCCATCTGGAATTGGTATTGATTTTCATGATTGCAATAAGTGATTTCCTCACGGGATGTTAAGTGTATCCATTTGAATATACTTAAGAGTTCCAACTGTTTACGTATCGGTCCGGTCTTTGAAGATGTCTTGTTTCTAACCAATTAACCTCTTTTGTTTGTAGCCTTAAGTGGAATCGTTTTTACCACTTAAGGATTTCCAAGTAGTGAAGGTGCGTTTGATTCTAAGACACGATCATTGAAAATATTTGTATCTTTGTTACTTCGTGTTAATATTTTGCACCTCGGTTTGTCGGCTTTTTCAATCAAATTTGCCGCCGACAAGGTCCGTATTTTTCGCCGACAACAGAGGTCACCTCCTTGTTATCTACAAGGCCCTCTACGGTCTCCGGTCATCTGACAAGTGCTTTGGTGATCTACTTGCAGCATGTCTCATCAAATTAGGCGTCAAAAGATCCAGGGCCAAACCTGAAATCTTCCTCAAGCCTGAAATAAACAAACATGGGGAGCAAGTGCTGTACGAACTCATATGTACGTATGTCGACAATCTCTGCTTGTGTATGACTGATCCCAACTTGTTCTTGGAAACTCTACAATCCAAGCCATATAATTTCAAATAGAAAGGCTCCGGACCTATGACCTTCCATTTGGGATGTGGTTTTGAACTTGACGAACATGGTGTTCTCTGCATGACCCCTATTAAGTTCATTAAAAAGATGGAAGCTTCGTATGAGCAAATGTTTGGCTGCAAGCCAAATACTAGGTTCCAATCACCTAATGCCAAGAATGATCATCCAGAACTCAATTCAACAGTGTTCTTGGATTACACTAGCATTCAGCAATATCAAAGCATGATAGGCTCCCTCCAATAGATCATTGCGATCAGATGGTTTGATGTGCAAAGCACTGTCATGACACTCTCAAGTTTCCGGGCCCAGCTAAGATAAGGCCACCTTGGCAGAGCAAAACACATCTATGGAGATATCTCCAAGTTCAGACATTTTAAAATCAGGTTCAGAGTAGAGCCACTAGATTTTGTGTTGACTGAAAATGATACCACCAATTGGTCAAATACTGAATATGGGGAGCACTCAGAAGACTTACCAAGCAATGCGCCACCACCCCAGGCAAGACAGTTGTGCTGACTCATTTCTATGATGCAAATCTCATGCATGATATCCTCAGCGGAAAAGCTGTAACTGGTATCTTGCACTTTGTGAACAAGACACCTATGATGTGGTTCTCCAAGAAACAAGCAACTACAGAAACAGCCACATTCGGTGCTGAATTTGTATCCAGCAGGACATGCATCACGCAAATCATTGACCTCAGACAGTCATTCCAATACCTTGGAACCCATGTGTACAACACTTCCTATTCATGGGGAGATAATGAAAAGATGATTCAAACAGCAACGTTCCCATATGCCATACTCCACAAGAGGCCCCACATCCTCTCATACCACTATGTCTGTAGCATGATTGCAAGAGGATTCATTCACATGCAACATATTCCTGGCAAGGATAACTGCGCAGATATCTTAACAAAACATTGGGGATACTTGGTTGTGTATCCACTGCTCAAGCCCATCTTCCACTTCTGTGGAAATACAGGAAACCTGTTACAAGACAATGTCAACAGCTCTTAGTCAAGATGTTCTTTCACAAGGAAACATCGGGAGTATTAAATTCCTTTCGCGTCCTTTCATGCCTGTGATACAATAGCGGCATGATCTGTTAGAAAGAGTCAATACAATTGAAAGAATTGATATAGTCAACCAAGTCTTATGTCCTAAACATACCCATCGCGTGAGCAATCTTTGGTTTTCATTACTGCCGTGCCGATGACCATAACCGTGCATTTCGATACTTAAGATATGTACAATGTACCAATACTACAATACCTGTCATAAACTTTTTCATGCTCACAATTAAGGAAAGCTGTTCTCAGAAGCTTCTCAAGATTTATATATTCTCACAATATATACATGATTGCAATGCATATACATACTATCAAAGCAAGTGATTCTACCATGCTGCATTAGCAGTAGCACCGTCTTTCACTGCATTAAAAGAGATATCTTTCTTTCCAGCAAGATTTCTTTTTATCTCATACTTTTAACATTCAACTGATTATATCTCCAAAATTCTACACTAGTTGTTATCAACTAATTGTAATCTACAACCACATAAGATCTATCTGACTGTGCCGTTGAAATGGTAGTGAGAAGAGATCTGGCATTTCCATAGTAGTCTCACTTTGTAGTAAGATCGTTCATTGCAATAAAGTATCACAACACATTGACTTCACAACTGATTGTAACAACTCAATCTACTAACACAGCGCTGCTGTTCTTCCAAGCCTTTGGATCAACGTCAGCTTGGACCTGATTCAGAAGGAAATTAACACCTGACAAAGCCCTTGATCATATCTTCATAGACCCTGGACCCCTTGAAGGCACCGATGAACACCTTCACCTCCAAACAATCCATGGTTTCTCCTATTGCACACTCCTTGGTGAACTTCTCTACATCTACACTACCTGCCACCCTGACATTGGATCTTCAATCTCCACCTTATCCAAATGCTCCACTGCGCCCGCTCCTGTACACTACAAACATCTCAAGGATTTTGCAGTCTACCTTTGATGCACCAAACATTGTGGTCTCTGTTACCAACGCTCTACAACAAGCCAACCCCATACTGACCTTCCCATAGGTTCCTTCTCTGACTCGCCTATCCTGTTATTATTTTCCTTCTGAATCCAGTCTGTTCTGACTTTGGTTCGAAGGCTTTCTTGGAAGAACAGCAAAGAAGCTGCGTTAGTAGATTGTATCGTTATACTCAGCACGGGATCAATGTGTTTCGATACTTTGTGCAACAGACAATCTTACTACAAAGTGAGACTATGGAAACGCCAGATCTCTTCTCACTACCAATTCAAGGGCACAGTCAGATAGATCTTATGTGGTTGTAGATTACAGGTAGTTGATAACAACTAATGTAGAATTTTGGAGATATAATCAGTTGAATGTTAAAAGTATGAGATAAAGGGAGATCTTGCCGTGAAGCAAGGTATCTCTTTTATTGTAGTGAAAGACAGTACGGCCGCTAATACAGCACTGTAGAATCACTTGCTTTGCTATTTTGTATATGTATTGTGATTGTGTATACATATATTTGTGAGAAGCTTCCAAGGATGGTTTTCTTTGATCGTGAGTATGGAAAGAGTATCATGTGTATTGTAGAAGTATCGGAACACACGTTGATGCTCATCGACATGACAGTATTGGATACCAATGATTGCTCACCATCAAAGTGTGAGCAGTATTGGAAACCAAGGATTGCTCACTGTTGATGCGCGATGGGGTTTGAAACACGGTGGGGTATGTTTAGAACATAAGTCTCAATCAACCTCATGAATTAATCGAACCGTATCGGCTCCTTCGAGTAGATTGCATCATTACCGTAGCATTGACATGAGTGGACATGAAAGGAACTTAATACCTGTTTCCTCCTGAACTCCCTACCTTCCCTACCCACAGGCCCAACAATCAAATGCTTCATTGATGCTGCTTACGGCAATGTACGCCCACGCTGTAAATCCGCCTCTGGGACCTCCATCCTCCCCGCCAATGCTACCATCATCTACAAATAAAAAACACAAACACAAACCGCCCCTAGCTCCACTGAAGCCAAATTCTATACCGCTGTCTCTGCAGCCAACAAACTTGTTCTCTACCTGCAATCTGCACTTACTGACCTCAGCTATTCTCAACACTGTCCAACCACCATCTATGCCGACAACAAACCCTATATCAGAATGATCAACAACTCATGGCCTACCAAATGTTCTCGTTACATCCTTATTCCTTACTACATCATCCAAGAATGGAAAGAATGTGGCCTCATCCACATGGCATTTATTGAAGGCAAAATTAACCCTGCCAACGCTCTCACCAAGCCTCTTGCTTGGGTCCTTTACAACTGTCATACCTGCCGCCTCATGGGACACTTTCCTCTCTGACGTCCTCTTCCACTCTAGATGTCCTTCTCCTTCTTCTTCTTGATCTTCCATTCCTCATTTCAGATCAGGGTAGGGTATTGTCTGTAGGACCCTTTCTCACTTACACTCACTACATTCATACATATCATATCTACCACTAAAACAATAGGTTTCTTCTCACTGGAACACTTTGTTTCTCAATGGAACACTATATTCCTTGATTGCACACATTTAGCTTAGTTTGATGGACATTTGCAAGATGCTCCACCGTCTCACTTTCTATTTTAACATCAGATTACATCTTAGAGAGTCATTCCCACAGCTGAAGCTCTCAGCATCCTCCTCCAGCAATGTTTGGCCACTTGCTTGACCCTTGCCCAGGAGCCCCCAAAGCTTTGTGTCCAGTTTTAATGACACGCGCTCATTTAACCCTAGTTCACTACTAGAAGATGGGTCCAGTTTTATTCCCTTCCAGGCATAGCCTTTAAGCTACTGCCTTTTCAAACCATAAACAGATCTTCATCCCATTCTTAGTAATGAGCACTGGGCGCTGACAGAAGGTGTTCTTCCCATCATCTTGCTTGAACCAGCCAGCTAGCATCAAAGGAACATGCTTGGGGCTGTAGTTCAGAATCTCTTCCCAATGTTTTTGAATTAGGCCCAGATCAACTCTGACTATTTCTTCCCCTTGCATCATGGCAAAGTAACCAGTTAACAGAATGAAAATCATTGGCAAGGTATTCAAAGGAGTCAGATATAACCAGCAGACAATGTGAACTGTGATAGGTTTAGTATCCAGGATCCAATCATCCCCCATCCTCCAGTGACAGCCAACTATAAACTTTCTGAACCACAAGGAGTTGGTCACTGATAAAGAAATGACCAAGCTTGAGCCTCCTCCACTGCTTGGAGGCGCATATAAACTAGGTTCACATAATGGGCTTGTGTCCTCTTGGTAGTCTCAAATTAGATAGATTTCCCATTCCTCCCCTTGGCAAGGGAGTGCCCTAACATTCCACAGGACAGTCCTACTCCCCACAAGTCCTGCTTGGGAAAGAGGGATTGTGGGGTTATGTTTAAATGTCCAGTCCCAAGAGAGACAGCCCCTAAAAGTTATGAAGACCCTCCATCTGATTACTGCAAACAGTAGATTACTCACTAGCTCGTAGGCTGTCAAGGATTGCCTGCGTGATTGCGCAAGAGGCCAAGATATCCGTGTGATTTCCTCTTTCAGGTATGATCCCTTTCAAGTTAACAAATTGTCAGTCTACACACTGGAATGCAGTCAAAATGTGATCCCCGTCTTTTGCTTCCTTGAATCTCTCTGGGTCCTCTTCCAGACAAAGCAAGTCATCAAGCAAGGCATCATCCAGATCTTTCATGGCTACGACCAGAAATCTGTCCAAAACTGGCTGCCAGAAGCACTTTCCATGCCAAGCTCCCTTACACCAGATCCCTTCACGACTTACAACTCCATTGTTTCTGCATATGACCTTGGACAAGGTGTCAATTGCCCTAGAGTAAATCTCACAGCTTACACTTCCATCTCTTCATGTCCTCACCTCCAGTCTTTTGGTGAACCAGGGGAAGCTCCTATCCATGAGGAGTCAACAAAAAGCAATGATGATTGGTTGGTCTTTATCCCATTGTGGGCATCCAATAGTAATGAAAAAGGATAGATCTGAGACCTTCTTAAGATGTTTCCTCCACAACCCAGTCATGAGAGCCAGGCAGACAAACAGGGCATGCTTGCCATGAGGGGAAGTGTGCTTTATCTCACGCAACTCCTCCAAGTCCTTGTCTTGGTTCCACCAGGAGGACTTGTCCAATTTACGGCATGCTTGCAAGCCATCTAACAACACCCCCTCCCAATCGGGGGGATTTGAGGGGAATTATTTGAACCAAAGTCAGAAACTAACCCGAGCATTGCACTTCCAATGTGTGAGGATTAGCTTCCAGAGTTTGTCCACCAAGGCTTCGTCACATAAACGATGCTCGTGCTTTCGTCAAATTCGTGCGATGTTTTAAAATATGCCAAAACATTTTGTTGCGCGCACAATAAATAATTCTCTACCTATTTTTGCACGCAACAATTTCAAGTAGGTCTATTTTTGCCACCGTTTTTTTTCAGCCCCTTTTCATGCTTGCTTAAGAATCTTTCTATTCTACAATTTTGTTTCATGCTTACCCCAATAATATTTATTCGCCATTCAATTTTTGTTTTTGTCCACACGAAACTCATGTTTTGTAATAATATCCTTTGTGTTCAATGATATTGTCATAGCGTTATTACGATTGTTTTCATAAATGTATGAGCTTCTTGATAACCATCAATCTATTCTGTTACGTCGCTTTCACATTACTCACACTACGTTTTTCGAATATCAAAAGCCAACCACCATATTTTTCTACTAATAAGAAAGTATTTTATCCGCATTTCAAATACTCTTTGACATTTTACAATATTCACCCTACGCTTATCAAATACCGAAATACAACAAATATATTTTGTAACAAATATGAAAGCATTTTATCAGCTTTTGCAAATACCTCGTTTATTGTATTCTATTGGAACAGAAGACCCGTAACAATATTGTGCAAACCCTAAAATAATAATGAACTAGCCGTTCTACTATAATGATGTTGATATCACCAATTACTCTTGTTCATTTTTATTGTATTCAATTAAAAATTTGTAGTCCTCATCATCTTTGACAAGAATCTCAACCAAGCTACGTTTATGCTTCCGTTTTTTTTCCTCTTCGTCCTCCTCCTTATCTTGTTGTTTACAATTGCCATTTTCCTTTTGGTACATTTTAAGTATTTCTGTCTCTAATTCTTTCGACTGTTGTTCCTCCTTTCATTCTTCTAATTCACTTACTAGGTATTCGTAAAGATCTTGTCCCTCGTTACTCTACCCCTCCTTATTTCCTGACTTACCGACAGTGAATTTTTTTCTCAACCTCGTGCCCTTTGTTGTGTTTAGCCACAAGTCGTAGTCGTTGTAAAGGAAAAGCAATGCAAAAGCTTCATCGCTTGGGGTGAAAATGGTACTGACTGTCATTCTGACTGATTTTCTTTTGAAGTCTGTCTGTTTTGGTGACACCGCTCCAAGAATTCTTTTCGTGAAGTATTTAAATTCTGGTGAATTTTTCCGCCAATAGTCTTCATGCAATTGGTACCTATTTTCTGAGTTCACGTCTTTGGTGTCCATGATTAGAACCGTTCCTGGGAAACTATCTGGTATCTGGTTGTTTCTTTTATCGTCTACATGTCAGTGTTAATATGACCAAAATGTTAGAAAGGATTATGAAAGAGTGCATGCCGGCAATCATTTTATTGTTGGTTGCTTACCTTTGTAGTTTTTCCTGGCAAGAGTTTGAGCATTGTGCCTACACGCAGTGACTGCTCGGCAATAAATTCCACTCCACTTTTGGTCCTTTATATCGATTGTATTTGGTATTTCATTTTTATTTACTTGTTTTACAATTTTGAATATCATTGCCTTCACAAATCTAATCTCTGGCGGGAATTTAAATTTCCTGAATGTTTTTTCTTTGACATGTTTGACAATGTTGTTTTCCAAGTTAATGTTATCTGAGTCTTTTGTTGTCTGTAGAATATTTATGTTGCTACTGTCTGTGGTTTTATGTGTTTGGCTATCGTTTGTGTTTGTTTGGTCACTTCCCAATACACTGCTGTTTGGGCTGTTTGTGTTATTGGTAACAATGGTTTTACCTGTCACCGGACTGCAACTACTACTAAGTTCTACCATTATTTTTTTGTTAAATCGTGCACCTCAACTTACCGTTTTTTCCTTTGATTGATTTGGCGCGCTATTTTTATGATAATAATGTTGTTTGTAGGAATCGCTTGGTATTTTCCCCCCCCTTCATACTGTACACACTGTAAGCTCTTGATTTACTGTCTCCAAGGAATTGCTGTATTTCAACTAATTGTACTATCTGTGAGTGTTGTTGTACTGTCGCCTGCCTATCTTTTTTTTAGCGTGCTGTGATATTCTGGAATGTGGAGTCCTCAAAATTTTGGCGCGGACCCGAACATTTTGATGTTCTCTACCCTGCCGTACTTACTGTACCGTATCATTCCGTATTCTCTTATTTATTGTTTTTCCATTTTCTGCAACGGCGTTGCAGAAAATGCCTTTTTTTTGCGTGGTTGACACTCACCCCTTAATTAAATTTGGAGTGGATCACAATCTGTAGGTTCAACGGAGGAAATGCCGTTTTTGTTGTTTTGTTACTTTCTAAGGAGTACATTTTTTGAATGTACCGGCTTCTTTAGGTGATATTTTACTTCATTTCCGTTCTATTTTTTGCACTTAATTTGTACTGGTGATACCATTGAGATTGTCGTGCTCTTTTTTTTGTAATGGAATCCTTACAGAGTTGCAGAGTTAGTGTTTCACACGTTCCCATGCCCCACAAGGAACGGGACAGTTGTTGTACTCCTCTAAATCTTCCTTTGAGTTCCAACATTTTTCGTAAAGATTTAGCCATTTCTTAATTTTCCGCTCCTTTTTGTCTTGTTCCCTCTTTTCCCCCCTGTTTGTCAATTCTTTTACTTTCTGCTTTTTCTTTTTTGACTGTTTTCTTGCTTTGTTCATGAACGAATCCCACTGCTGTTTGGTACATTTTTTTCGTGTTTTGTTATTTATCTTCTTTACCTTAATCGTTGGAAATCTTTCTTGTTTGGAGTACCACTTGTTATCGTCTGTTGATATGCAATACCATTGCAATCTGTCATTTCAATGATTGCCTCATTCGTCTTTTTGCGCCAGTTGTTGTACCAAATGAACGCCATACAAGGACGGTTCCCTAGGGTTGTAATGCATACATTGTTTTTTGTGTTCTCTTGCCTCCGGCGTCAGATTACACCAGTTTTTTGCAGGGAAAGTACAACCATCTTGTATCATTCTCTCTCGTTCTATCAATTTTACTTCCGGTCCAATACCCATGTTGTCATAGCACTTAATGCCTTCTGTTGTTTTCAATGCTGGATAACCACATGAAATATATGCAAGAATGACTCGCGTTGCCCACACATGGTCAATCCCGTCAGTGTTGCCTTCTTCGTAGTTGGGAAATACTTCCTCGGTTATGTACTTGAAGCATTGCTCCCAAATGTTCAAAGCTTTGTCCTCCTCAAACTGTCCTTTTTTGCTGTTGAGTCTTTTTCTCACTTCTTCTATCTTCTGGCATCCACGAAGGATTGTGATAACCAAGTGTCCGTTTTTGGCACAGAACACATCAAATCTTGTTTCGAAATGATATAGAAACGTGTTTCCGTCATTGTTTAGGTCATTGTGATTCAGCTCATGCATCCGTTTGGTGTAATCCTTGGACAAGACAGTACACCGGGCACAACTGTGGTTTTGTTTGTCGGTTTAGGTGTTTGGTTTTTCATTTTCCTGTTATTTCCCAGTTGTAACGCAGTCATGCACCTAGTTGTACCACAATACACCTAACTTTCCTAATCCAACGCAGAATCATAAATTTGGTGGATGTTGTTTTCTCCTGGCGTAGTAACTTCAGTTTTTAGTTGTGGCTGCTTTTTCCCGAACACACATATTTCTTACTAATGTTACATACCGGCACCACCGCCACAATGGTGCACAGAAATTGTCTGATTCACAAACAGACTAGCTTTAAGTAGTGTAACTTTCCTGGTCCGGAAACGATTGGTTCTTGATATAGATGTGAACGTGTCCAGTGGATCGATTCCTCCATAGAGACATGTACAAAGGTTAGTCTCCATAATTTTTTGTTATTATTTCTTGATTTTTGTATGAACAAGTAACCAAAATAGTGTTTCTCAGTTGCTTTTTGAGTGCAAAAGTGTGTCATTGTCTGAAATTTTAGGATGAATATTGCTCATACTTTGGATTGGGGAGACTATGAAACAATATTGACAATTCTCAAGCTGATACTTTAATCAGTATGAATTTTATAATAATGTTTGTCACTGGCCATGCATGTACCAAAATTGATTGCTAGTCACTTTTTTATTGGAAAAGTATGTCATTCGAGGCAATTGAAGGATGAATATTGCTCATACTTTGGATTGGGGAGACTAGGTATGAAACAATATTGACAATTCTCAGGCTGATACTTTAGTCACTATGAATTTTATAATAATGTTTGTCCCTGGCCATGCATGTACCAAAATAGTGATTGCTAATCACTTTTTTATTGGAAAAGTGTTTCATTCAAGGCAATTGAAGGATAAATATTGCTCATACTATGTATTGGGTCGACTATGTAACAATATTGACAATTCTCAGGCTGATACTTTAGTCAGTATGAATTTTATAATAATATTTGTCCCTGGCCATGCTTGTCCCAAAATAGTGATTGCTATTCACTTTTTTATTGGAAAAGTGTGTCGTTCGAGGCAATTGAAGGATGAATATTACTCATACTATGTATTGGAGAGACTATGTAACAATATTGACAATTCTCAAGCTGATACTTTAGTCACTATGAAATTTATAATAATGTTTGTCCCTGGCCATGCATGTACCAAAATAGTGATTGCTATATTGGAAAAGTGTGTCATTTGAGGCAATTGAAGGATGAATATTGCTCATACTATGTATTGGGGAGACTATGAAACAATATTGACAATTCTCAGGCTGATACTTTAGTCACTATGAATTTTATAATAATATTTGTCCCTGGCAATGCATCATGTACCAAAATAGTGATTGCTAGTCACTTTTTTATTACAAAAGTGTGTCATTCGAGGCAATTGAAGGATGAATATTGCTCATACTATGTATTGGGTCGACTATGAAACAATATTGACATTTCTCAGGCTGATACTTTAGTCAGTATGAATTTTATAATAATGTTAGTCCCTGGCCATGCATCATGTCCCAAAATAATGATTGCTAGTCACTTTTTTACTGGAAAAGTGTGTCATTGGAGAACAATATTGGCAATTCTCAAGCTGATACTTTAGTCAGTATGAATTTTATAATGATGTTTGTCCCTGGCCATGCATCATGTACCAAAATAGTGATTGCTATTCACTTTTTGAGTGCAAAAGTGTGTCATTTGAGGCAATTGAAGGATGAATATTGCGCATACTATGTATTGGGGAGACTATGAAACAATATTGACAATTCTCAGGCTGATACTTTAGTCACTATGAATTTTATAATAATATTTGTCCCTGGCCATGCATGTCCCAAAATAGTGATGGTTATTTGGTTTTGAGTGCAAAAGTGTGTCATTGGAGGCAATTGAAGGATGAATATTACACATACTATGGATTGGGGAGACTATGAAACAATATTGACAATTCTCCTCCTGATACTTTAGTCACTATGAATTTTATAATAATGTTTGTCCCTGGCCATGCATGTACCAAAATAGTGATTGTTAGTTGGGTTTTGAGTGTAAAAGTGTGTCATTCGAGGCAATTGAAGGATGAATATTGCGCATATTATGTATTGCTGAGACTATGAAACAATATTGACAATTCTCAAGCTGATACTTTAGTCACTTATGAATTTTATAATAATATTTGTCCCTGGCCATGCATGTACCAAAATAGTGATTGCTAATCACTTTTTTATTGGAAAAGTGTGTCATTGGAGGCAATTGAAGGATGAATATTGCTCATACTATGTATTGGGTAGACTATGAAACAATATTGACAATTCTCAGGCTGATACTTTAGTCACTTATGAATTTTATAATAATATTTGTCCCTGGCCATGCATGTACCAAAATAGTGATTGCTAATCACTTTTTTATTGGAAAAGTGTGTCATTGGAGGCAATTGAAGGATGAATATTACACATACTATGGATTGGGGAGACTATGAAACAATATTGACAATTCTCCTCCTGATACTTTAGTCAGTATGAATTTTATAATAATGTTTGTCCCTGGCCATGCATGTACCAAAATAGTGATTGCTATTCACTTTTTTATTGGAAAAGTGTGTCATTCAAGGCAATTGAAGGATAAATATTGCTCATACTATGGATTGGGGAGACTATGAAACAATATTGACAATTCTCCTCCTGATACTTTAGTCAGTATTAATTTTATAATAATGTTTGTCCCTGGCAATGCATCATGTCCCAAAATAGTGATTGCTATTCACTTTTTGAGTGCAAAATTGTGTCATTCAAGGCAATTGAAGGATGAATATTGCGCATACTATGTATTGCTGAGACTATGAAACAATATTGACAATTCTCAGGCTGGTACTTTAGTCACTATGAATTTTATAATAATATTTGTCCCTGGCCATGCATCATGTACCAAAATAGTGATTGCTAGCCACTTTTTTATTGGAAAAGTGTGCCATTTGAGGCAATAGAAGGATGAATATTACACATACTATAGATTGGGTCGACTATGAAACAATATTGACATTTCTCAGGCTGATACTTTAGTCAGTATGAATTTTATAATAATGTTAGTCCCTGGCCATGCATCATGTCCCAAAATAATGATTGCTAGTCACTTTTTTACTGGAAAAGTGTGTCATTGGAGGCAATTGAAGGATGAATATTGCTCATACTTTGGATTGGGAAGACTAGGTATGAAACAATATTGACAATTCTCAGGCTGATACTTCAGTCACTTTGTATTTTATAATAATATTTGTCCCTGGTCATGCATCATCAACCAAAAAGGTGATTGCTAGTCACCTTTTTTATTGGAAAAAGTGTGTGATTTGAGGCAATTGAAGGATGAATATTGCTCATACTTTGGATTGGAGAGACTAGGTATGAAACAATATTGACAATTCTCAAGCTGATACTTTAGTCAGTATGAATTTTATAATAATGTTTGTCCCTGGCCATGCATGTACCAAAATAGTGATTGCTAGTCACTTTTTTATTGGAAAAGTGTGTCATTCGAGGCAATTGAAGGATGAATATTGCTCATACTATGTATTGGGTCGACTATGAAACAATATTGACAATTCTCAGGCTGATACGTTAGTCAGTATGAATTTTATAATAATGTTTGTCCCTGGCCATGCATGTACCAAAATAATGATTGCTAGTCACTTTTTTATTGGAAAAGTGTGTCATTGGAGGCAATTGAAGGATGAATATTAATCATACTATGTATTGGTGAGACTACAAAACAATATTGGCAATTCTCAAGCTGATACTTTAGTCAGTATGAATTTTATAATGATGTTAGTCCCTGGCCATGCATCATGTACCAAAATAGTGATTGCTATTCACTTTTTGAGTGCAAAAGTGTGTCATTTGAGGCAATTGAAGGATGAATATTGCTCATACTTTGGATTGGGTCGACTATGAAACAATATTGACAATTCTCAGGCTGATACTTTAGTCACTATGAATTTTATAATAATGTTTGTCCCTGGCCATGCATGTACCAAAATAGTGATTGTTAGTTGGGTTTTGAGTGCAAAAGTGTGTCATTGGAGGCAATTGAAGGATGAATATTGCTCATACTATGTATTGGGGAGACTATGAAACAATATTGACAATTCTCCTCCTGGTACTTTAGTCACTATGAATTTTATAATAATATTTGTCTCTGGCCATGCATCATGTCCCAAAATAATGATTGCTAGTCACTTTTTGAGTGCAAAAGTGTGTCACTGGAGGCAATTGAAGGATGAATATTGCGCATATTATGTATTGCTGAGACTATGAAACAATATTGACAATTCTCAGGCTGGTACTTTAGTCACTATGAATTTTATAATAATATTTGTCCCTGGCCATGCATCATGTCCCAAAATAATGATTGCTAGTCACTTTTTGAGTGCAAAACTGTGTCATTGGAGGCAATTGAAGGATGAATATTGCGCATATTATGTATTGCGGAGACTATGAAACAATATTGACAATTCTCAGGCTGATACTTTAGTCACTATGAATTTTATAATAATGTTTGTCCCTGGCCATTATTAAATTCCTTTTGCACGGACGCGAACACTACAGTACTCTAACTTACGTACGTACATTCCTACATAACTTACAGTACTGCAGCTGGAATGATACGATCCTACGAGTCAAAGTGCACCTTCAGTGCTTGGAATAATGAGACTCGAAGGTTACCTCTTTCTCTATGTGAGACTGGAATACGATCGAACCAGAGGTGCAACCGTCATTCTGACACCCACATTCGATACTTAGTGATCGGACAACAGTCATTCTTACGATCGAAGTCCGATACTTAGTAATCAAAGAAGAACACATACTAGAGGTTCGTGCATGCAATCTCTTGTTAAGTGTGCTGTTTTCAAGAAAAGACAGCAGAGGTTCGCATACTTGCTCACGAACCTGTCTTCTGCTGTATAAAAGACGTGCACGGTATTTTACCGTATACTCGTAACACACGGTATTCTATCGTATAAAATACTCGTATCGTGCTGTATTAGTGGCAGCACGCTTTAAAGTGGTAACTTGCTCTCCAGCAAGCCAACACGCTTATACTTTTAGATTATTTGATTATTCAACCTTAAACCTTGCACCGGACGCCTCCTTTGCGTCCCTTTTGTAGAACTACAAGCCTAAGATCTAACTGATTGCGTCGATTGGTCGATAGTCAGAATAGATCTGATTGGATTCGCATCCAGTCGTAGTGGATATCAGAGAAATATTAGAAACAACAGACCGGCACCTCAACTGGCCTGCAACTAACGCTCCTGTTGCTCTTCTTTGCCTTTGGATTGAATCAGCTCAACAGCCAGTTTCAGAAGGAAAATAACAGATTAACAGTCGCAAGCTTGTTGAAGCTTGCAAAAGAAGAAGACAACGGTAGAAGCACACTTTACGAAGAAACAATCCGACAGCAGATCATTGACCGACTCGACCGTTCTCTGATCCGATTACATAACAAAGACCAAACGGACAAGCCATTAGTCTTTAATAGAAGCCCATTGCATCGGACACGCCGATAGCAATCCCCACATCCAAGGACCGCATTGCAAGTTTCCCGGATTACATTTATTTCCGCGTCTACACTCCACGACGCCCATCATTTGATTGTGCTATGCACCACAAACCATCGACTACAGCTATTCCAACGATAGCTGTCTTACACCTTTTCGTCTACACAACAACATCAATTGCGTCCACAAGGCAAAGCAATTGAAAGACAAACAAAGAAGACAAAGACGACACGCTGTCAACGTCACTTCTACAAATCGAGCGGTCAATTCATAGCCGCGTCCAGTCTACCCTCCGATTGATGAGGAATCACCTGCTAGAAGCAATATTGATCGTCAACACTCTGATCCGATTACATACAAGAAATTCACGGCACCTGTCATAAACACGAGACCCCTTTTTCGTTGCGCGCGGCACTTGTCATACACACGATAACCATATTCGTTGCGCGAATCGCATCACTCCGCGCATTCACCATGAATACCCCGGATCTCGCGTCACTATTCCCATCGTTTGATCCAGCGCTAGCCACCTTCCTACACGACTCCTTCGATGTCCCAAAAGAATCCCACAGCACTTTGTGTAAGGCGCTCATCAATGCCCGGTATAAGACATGGCCAGCTTTCCTACACATTGAATACATCCATGATCTTGAATATCACGACGGGAGTGCAAGAGTACCACTCACCCGGCATATACAGCTCAAGCTACAACGATTCATTGATTTTGGTCGACACCTCACCGAACAGGGTCTAGACTGGGAAGAACGTGACCATTACACCAAGAAAGCTTTCAAGGACTACTGTCAAGGAATCGTCCAAGCCAGGCGAGACTCTGCAGTGACCAACCGCGCCACGATATCAACAGATGGACATGGCTGGCCGCCAAAACCGATAGCCCAGCTCCAATATGAATCATGGATCAGAAAACCAAGGGACGCAACCACCTTTCCAGTGCTACAAAATGATGCAACATTTGATCATTGGCTTGTACAATTTAAAGCACAACTAGACGCGAATGGTATTAACCCCACTACATTCCTTGATCCATCCTGGCCCGATCACGTGCTCACAGGGTACCCCAAGGCCCTCCATGACGAACAATGTGCATTCTTCTGGACACTCCTCCGGCATGTGTTCCAAGGTGATTTTTCTTCCTCATGTGTGTTGTACCACCAACAGACACGCGATGGTCGTCAGGCTTACTTTGATTTTGTCCAGCTCCACAAAACAGTGTCCCATCCAATGCCTCCAGCAGCACCAATGTCCTCTCCAGGTCCTGTTCCGGTACGGCCTCCTGCCGTCGGCATTATCGTGACGCCTCGACCAACTCCACCAGTGTCAACTCACGCGCCTGTTCATTCCACCAGTAACACTCCCGCTGTTCATAACAGCCCTCCTACTACTGCATGCAACACGCCTGACCACTCTACTGATGACAATCCCAAAAATTTCACTAGTACCCCTTACTACACTTGGAAATATTTCCCCAGCACTGATTCGGTTCGATTCACCAAAGTTACCTCCACTCCTCATAATGTTCACACCGACATTCCTACCGGAGATGTTCCATGTAAACGCAACTGCGAGCCACATTCTACTCGCGCTCGAACTTCCTCTCCGTCTCCACACCACTCTCGTTGGACATTTTGCCCTCAGTCTGAAACCGTGGTATTTCATCGTGACCGTTCCCTCCCCCAACCTTCTTGCATTTCTTCTTTGCAACTTCCACCATCTGGGGCATCTCCTAAAGATAGTGTCGTTCCAAGCTCAGTTAGGAAGCCTCTTTATGGGGCATCCTTTTGCCCGATTCAGAAGTTTCTTTACGGAGCCCGGAAGCCTCTTCATGGGGCATCATTTTGTCCCATTGGGAAGCCTCTTTATGAAGCACACTCCATGACCTACATTCTGCCTGCTATTTGTATCACCAAGCGGCACCGTGATGCTATCAAGCTCAAGCTGTATCACTTACATGCTACTCTCTTGATTGCCAATTGGCTCTATGACGACGTCACCTGACAGATCAAATTCTACGATTCGACATACTATCTATTACAATCAAAGGGGCAACCATTTGATTCCACAATATCGATCATCCCATTCGATTCTCAGTAACGGTGATTACGATTTTCATCAACATTGTATGATCTGACTCCTACGAATCAACATGCACTCAAGTTGATTTCTATGATCAATTTCACAATGGTATCTACGATCAAACGATTTCCAGAACAGTCAACATGACTATTTGAAAGGATCTAATCTACGACCACACTTCCACGATTCGATTGCATTTGACCAATCAATTTCTACGATGTGATCAATCGATCTCTACGACTTGTCACAATCTCCGATTAGATTTCACGATCAAGCTTCGATTACGATTGTATTTGATCAATCGCATCCTACGTTTTGATTGCTACGATTTGATTGCTACGACTTGATTGCTACGATTTGTTTTCACCTGATCTTGATCTAAGATTTGATCTACGATTCGATCTACGTTATGATCTACGCTTAGATCACAATATGATCTTTACGATTTTCTACGTCTTGATTCATGATAAATCTCGCTGCATTCTATCATCCTCCGATCCGATCAACCGATATTTGAGAATCTACGATCAATCGATTTGTTGATATTTCTTTGGTTACTTCCTTCGGTTATTTCTGGACCTCCGAGGATCGTTCTCTCCGGTCATCAACCGTCTCTGCTCTCGATGACTCTACATGTTCAATTCCGGTTCGTTGTACAATCCCACAATCGATTTCTACGATTCGATTCCCACAATCGATTTCTACGATTCGATTCCATTTCTACGATTTCACCCAATTCTCGTTGCCTTTGATTACTCGAATCTACGCTTTTGATCCACGATTTGATCTACGATTCGATCTACGATTTGGTCTACGATTTGATCTACGATTTGATCTACGCTTAGATCACAAATTCTACGCTTCAATCTCCGACTTACGTCCATGATCACGAAGGCGATTCAAGTTTTGATTATGATTGATTTTGATCAATCGCTTTCATCTGATCTTGATCTAAGTTTTCTTCCACGATTCGACCTACGATCGATGATTCTACATGTCCAATTACGTCAACCGTCTATGTTTTGATACTCAATCGATTTCCAATCTTCCTCGATCCGATCTGACCCCGATTGATCCAACATCTACAATTAATTGATGTCCAATCATGGGACATCTTACTCTAGGCAAAATCGATGCCTAATCATGGGGCATCTTGATCTATGCAAATCCATGCCCAATCATGGGGCATTCTTCTCCTTTGGTACTCTTCCTGTGATAAAGGTTTCTTCCTTTCTATCGAGTAAGCAGATGGGGCATATTACATGTTCCTCACATACGTACTCAGGGAATTTTTTGTTTGTTCTTCTCACAGCGATAATGCTTGTGCTTCATCACTTGCGAGAAGATGGGGCATATTAAATTCCTTTTGCACGGACGCGAACACTACAGTACTCTAACTTACGTACGTACATTCCTACATAACTTACAGTACTGCAGCTGGAATGATACGATCCTACGAGTCAAAGTGCACCTTCAGTGCTTGGAATAATGAGACTCGAAGGTTACCTCTTTCTCTATGTGAGACTGGAATACGATCGAACCAGAGGTGCAACCGTCATTCTGACACCCACATTCGATACTTAGTGATCGGACAACAGTCATTCTTACGATCGAAGTCCGATACTTAGTAATCAAAGAAGAACACACACTAGAGGTTCGCGCATGCAATCTCTTGTTAAGTGTGCTGTTTTCAAGAAAAGACAGCAGAGGTTCGCATACTTGCTCACGAACCTGTCTTCTGCTGTATAAAAGACGTGCACGGTATTTTACCGTATACTCGTAACACACGGTATTCTATCGTATAAAATACTCGTATCGTGCTGTATTAGTGGCAGCACGCTTTAAAGTGGTAACTTGCTCTCCAGCAAGCCAACACGCTTATACTTTTAGATTATTTGATTATTCAACCTTAAACCTTGCACCGGACGCCTCCTTTGCGTCCCTTTTGTAGAACTACAAGCCTAAGATCTAACTGATTGCGTCGATTGGTCGATAGTCAGAATAGATCTGATTGGATTCGCATCCAGTCGTAGTGGATATCAGAGAAATAGTAGAAACAACAGACCAGCACCTCAACTGGCCTGCAACTAACGCTCCTGTTGCTCTTCTTTGCCTTTGGATTGAATCAGCTCAACAGCCAGTTTCACAAGGAAAATAACAGCCATGGTGCATCATGTACCAAAATAGTGATTGCTATTCACTTTTTGAGTGCAAAAGTGTGTCATTGTAGGCAATTGAAGGATGAATATTGCTCATACTATGTATTGGGTAGACTATGTAACAATGCTGACATCTCTCAGGCTGATACTTTAGTCAGTATGAATTTTTATAATAATATTTGTCCCTGGCAATGCATCATGTCCTAAAAATAGTAATTGCTGTTCACTTTTTGAGTGCAAAAGTGTGTCATTTGAGGCAATTGAAGGATGAATATTGCGCATACTATGTATTGGGGAGACTATGAAACAATATTGACAATTCTCAGGCTGGTACTTTAGTCACTATGAATTTTATAATAATATATGTCCCTGGCCATGCATGTCCCAAAATAGTGATTGTTAGTTGGGTTTTGAGTGCAAAAGTGTGTCATTGGAGGCAATTGAAGGATGAATATTGCTCATACTATGTATTGGGGAGACTATGAAACAATATTGGCAATTCTCCTCCTGATACTTTAGTCACTATGAATTTTATAATAATGTTTGTCCCTGGCCATGGTGCATCATGTACCAAAATAGTGATTGCTATTCACTTTTTGAGTGCAAAAGTGTGTCATTGTAGGCAATTGAAGGATGAATATTGCTCATACTATGTATTGGGTAGACTATGTAACAATGCTGACATCTCTCAGGCTGATACTTTAGTCAGTATGAATTTTTATAATAATATTTGTCCCTGGCAATGCATCATGTCCTAAAAATAGTAATTGCTGTTCACTTTTTGAGTGCAAAAGTGTGTCATTTGAGGCAATTGAAGGATGAATATTGCGCATACTATGTATTGGGGAGACTATGAAACAATATTGACAATTCTCAGGCTGGTACTTTAGTCACTATGAATTTTATAATAATATTTGTCCCTGGCCATGCATGTCCCAAAATAGTGATGGTTATTTGGTTTTGAGTGCAAAAGTGTGTCATTGGAGGCAATTGAAGGATGAATATTGCTCATACTATGTATTGGGGAGACTATGAAACAATATTGACAATTCTCCTCCTGATACTTTAGTCACTATGAATTTTATAATAATGTTTGTCCCTGGCAATGCATCATGTCCCAAAATAGTGATTGCTATTCACTTTTTGAGTGCAAAATTGTGTCATTCAAGGCAATTGAAGGATGAATATTGCGCATACTATGTATTGGGGAGACTATGAAACAATATTGACAATTCTCAGGCTGGTACTTTAGTCACTATGAATTTTATAATAATATTTGTCCCTGGCCATGCATCATGTACCAAAATAGTGATTGCTAGCCACTTTTTTATTGGAAAAGTGTGCCATTTGAGGCAATTGAAGGATGAATATTACACATACTATAGATTGGGTCGACTATGAAACAATATTGACAATTCTCCTCCTGATACTTTAGTCACTATGAATTTTATAATAATGTTTGTCCCTGGCCATGCATGTACCAAAATAGTGATTGTTAGTCGGGTTTTGAGTGCAAAAGTGTGTCATTCGAGGCAATTGAAGGATGAATATTGCTCATACTATGTATTGGGTAGACTATGAAACAATATTGACAATTCTCAGGCTGATACTTTAGTCACTTATGAATTTTATAATAATATTTGTCCCTGGCCATGCATGTACCAAAATAGTGATTGCTAATCACTTTTTTATTGGAAAAGTGTGTCATTGGAGGCAATTGAAGGATGAATATTGCTCATACTATGTATTGGGTAGACTATGTAACAATGCTGACATCTCTCAGGCTGATACTTTAGTCACTTTGAATTTTTATAATAATATTTGTCCCTGGCCATGCATCATGTCCCAAAATAGTGATTGCTATTCACTTTTTGAGTGCAAAAGTGTGTCATTCGAGGCAATTGAAGGATGAATATTGCTCATACTTTGTATTGGGGAGACTATGAAACAATATTGACAATTCTCAGGCTGGTACTTTAGTCACTATGAATTTTATAATAATGTTTGTCCCTGGCCATGCATCATGTACCAAAATAGTGATTGCTATTCACTTTTTTATTGGAAAAGTGTGTCATTCAAGGCAATTGAAGGATGAATATTACACATACTATGTATTGGGGAGACTATGAAACAATATTGACATTTCTCCTCCTGATACTTTAGTCAGTATTAATTTTATAATAATGTTTGTCCCTGGCCATGCATCATGTCCCAAAATAGTGATTGCTATTCACTTTTTGAGTGCAAAAGTGTGTCATTCGAGGCAATTGAAGGATGAATATTGCTCATACTATGTATTGGGGAGACTATGAAACAATATTGACAATTCTCCTCCTGATACTTTAGTCAGTATTAATTTTATAATAATGTTTGTCCCTGGCCATGGTGCATCATGTACAAAAATAGTGATTGCTAGTCACTTTTTGAGTGCAAAAGTGTGTCATTTGAGGCAATTGAAGGATGAATATTGCTCATACTATGGATTGGGTAGACTATGAAAAAATATTGACATTTCTCCTCCTGATACTTTAGTCAGTATGAATTTTATAATAATATTTGTCCCTGGCCATGCATCATGTACCAAAATAGTGATTGCTAGTCACTTTTTGAGTGTTACAACTACGTTAATAGGAGTTTCTGCCAAATCTCTAACCTTTTCTTCCCTTTCATTTTAACCCTCTTTCTCACCTGTTTTACTCGTTTTGTTGGTCAAACCAGCATCCTTTGAATTACCCTTAGTTGTGTCAATTCCAGATTGTTTAGATTTGTTGGCCTTATTTTTTGAACACTCGCTGGTAACTGTTGATCCACGATCATTATTTTTCCCCTCATTGAGATTGTTCCTCTTGGCAACATTGCCACCGTCAACTTGAACAACCCATGGTGGGATGAATCCATGCTTGGAATGATTTGTAGTATTGAAAGTGAACATAACCCATCCTACCCGGTAAGTGTTATTTGATTCGCTGAACTTATTTACTTCAACCTTTGATGTTTTGAAGCAATCCCAAGTTTGCAAGTCCGACAGTTTGTGAAAAACAAAGTCACAACCCTGGAGGTGTTTAAACGCAGGATTCAATTCTCCCGTTCCCTTTCCATAATTGTTGACAACATTATTGTCCAGAAATTGAACTACAAGGTTTGCCGACGATAGATCATCTGACTTTTCCAACAAATATCTTGCCAGTTTTTCTGTCAACGGTGTAAATATGGTACCCATTTCTGGAAGGTAGCTGTAGTGAATGAGTTCTTCAACCCAAGTATGACGTTTGCCAACTTCCGGATCAATTACGAATATCTCACGGAACACGTATGGAATGTGTTCCATAAAAATTTGTTGGTGCACCTCTTGTTGTGAGTTAACATCGTATTGAAGGAACCTTGTAACACAAGTTTGATTCTTATGTTTGTCTTCCAAACCGGACAGTTCCAAAATGCCAGTTACAAGTTCTTCCGGTCTATCTTCAAATTTGACATGGGCAAACTGGGTCTTAGTCAGAACCCCGGCCGTCGGGAAAATGTACAATCGATCATTCCTTTGAAAATACGGAACATTTTCCTCCCTCAATTCGGGGACCATTGCTCCTTTTAGAAAACTCCTTTCAGTCAATACCAAACCTTCAATCGTTTCCATCACATGATCATAACCGAAACATCCTTTGTGAGGGGATTTGAAGACTTTTTGTATAATTTTCTTACAAACATTGTCAATCGAACAATCAAAGGAGGAGTCAATGCCGTCGACTTGAATCATTGATGCACATAATACTTGACAAATGAACAGATTACATGCTGTTTCCAAAGAAAGGACCACGTTCACCCCCAGATTGGTTCCGTGATCGACAAATTTTGTAATCAACCATTGTTTCACCAAATATAGGATTCCTTTGGTAACGTTGAAATGTGCCAGATTTATCTTTCCGGTGCCAAGTTTGCATGGTGACAGGGTGACATGGTCGTCATCGATTTCGAAATGTATGTTATAATAGTTGGAAACCGTGTCCTTGTAGTTGAGGATGTAGTGGAATACCAATGGAGAATGGAGTGGCAATAACACTTTACCCGTTTCCGGAATGTTCGTGTCCCCTTGTCGATGAAATCCTACTGGAACCCACTTCTCCCCCAAAAGTACCGTGGTGCCCAAGACAAAGGAATTCTGAATTAATTCAGGTAAGAAATATTGATAGAAATCTTGGTGTGTCAAAAGTTTTATGTCGAGGTGACAAAGATTTATGGTTGTAAAAATTCGTTTCGACTTTCCTTGAAAGTGAACCCAAAGATTACGAATGACCTCATGAAATGCTGTTCTTAATTCCGTTATATTCATCATCTTTTTGTTGCACACAATACAATCGGTAGTATTGATTGGACCTACAAACTGTAGCCGGTGCATGGGTAAGGATTTTAAGCATTCAATACGCTGCTTCTTCAAATGATTGTCTAAGTCAACCTGATTGTAGCTATAACTCATTGAAAGACGGAGTGAGGACTGTGCCATAAGGCAGTCCAAGAAGTTCTTCATTGCTCTGACGTATTGTTTCAAGGCACGTGGAGAACAATTCTCGCCTTTTGTATGGAAACACAAAGCCTCAGACGTATAGTCCGCCCCTGGTGGATAGTGTACATTCTTCATGTACCAAACCAAGATCTCACGGTACATTATCATGTATTTCTTAATTGTATCGCAGTTCACGACGTTATGCCCATACAGAGAATCCACACCTGATTTGTCATTAACATCCCGTAACAGTGACTCAAAGTTATACCACTTGTTTGTCATGCCATAGTCCTTGAATCGCTCACTTATTTGCTTCCTGCTCAACAATCCCAACACTCCAGTCACCCCATTGTCAAGGTCGTACAAAAATAAATCCACCATCACATCTATTTGATGGGGAATAGGGCCCAAGTCACTGAAGGTGTTATTGGATTTTTTCTTTGTTGCCCTCCCCTTCTTTATTGCCAGAGACGTAGTAGACGTGGACTTCCTGAAATCTGGCCTAGGTTCGGATTCAATAATTTTGGATGCAAGGTAAACCTTCGTCGTCAATGCAGTGAAACATGTTGTAACCTCCACACTGAGGTTCGTTACAAACTCATTTGTTCCATATGACTCATCCTTCAAAGCCGCTTTAAGATTCCTATAGACCGCATATCGATGTTTATTTTGATTGTCATCATGTTTGTCAAGACTATTTGGTGGTGGATCTTTCAATCTACCCTTCTTCTCCTTTGTCCTTTTGTTATTAGAATGTGGATTGGCCCCATGCTTCCAAGCACTATTAGTGGTAGGTGTCATTGGTAATGTCAAATCTTATCAGAATTTGATACAATCTTGTTTGAAAAAGATGCACCAAATAAAGATTTTTTTACTGTTTGAAAACAATCAGAATCACTGTTGTGGGAATCAATTTTACCTTTGTTTTGAGCAAACATTGAATGAAAAAAGGATTGTACAACTTGAAACTTCTTTCACAAGAGATCACCACTCACGTAGCGATACAAGAGTGGTAACCATTTCTCAAAAACCATTTCTCAAAAAAACGACAATGTGTAAGATTACTGTTACCGTGTAGTTGATTTCGTAAACCTGATGTGCAGTGATACCGTCGTTTAGTTCAACATACCTATACTTCTTCCTTCATTGAAAAACCGGAGAGAAATATAACGTTGTTCCACTAATCTGAGAAAGAGTTAAACAATATCGTCACATGAATTTGAAAAAGAAAACCTGCAACAATAACCTCAAAAAAGTGATGTTAATTTTTGGTCTCCAAAACCAGGAAAAGGGCCTGGTAAGCAACGCCCTTGCAAACAACGGAATTAATTAATATACTTATTTAAGTAACCTTAACCACCGAAGGTGGATCTAAACTACTCAGTCTGTATCCAGACTTTAATGTCGCCTCAATCAAAGAGAGTTTAAGCCCCAAGTTGTAGAACGACAAATTTTTCAAACGAATCCTGAAAGCAAGCAGGGAGGGTGCAAAGAACAAACTGATGAATGCTGCCCCAAGCAGAAGTCTAACAATAGGCAGCTGCCAACAATCATACAGTAGGAAGGGGATACACATAGGAGGAGCAGCGCCGCATGGCACCACTCAGGCGGGCTGGTCCTACGGTATGTGGGATGGAAGAAGACAGGGGCCATGGTCTTGAAGGAAGAAGAACAGGGCGGGCTGGAAGAGAGGGTACAAAGAACAAACTGATGAATGCTGCCCCAAGCAGAAGCCTAACAGGAAGCAGCTGCCAACAATCAAACAGTAGGAAGGGGATACACATAGGGGGAGCAGCGCCGCATGGCTCCACTCAGGCGGGCTGGTACTTTGGTATGTGGGATGGAAGAAGACAAGGGCCGTGGTCTCTGCGTCGTTCGCCGTTTGCGAGCGATCCAATCGACAACAGGAGGAAGTTTTCGAATTTGCCATTGACAACAGTAGGAAGGGATACACATACCGGTAGGAAGGGCATAGCGCCGCACTGCTTGCTTGGTGGAAGAAGCAAGAGATCCTATGGTAAGGAAATGGAAGCCCCTAAGTGGAATTCAGTTAGTGGGTGGCACAGAGGCCATGGTCTTGGAGGAAGAAGAACAAGGCAGGCTGTACACGGGAAGGGTCCTAGTATGTACTAGGATGGGAACCATAAAAGAACAACACTTAGGGGGCACAGGGGCCATGGTCTTGGAGCAAGAAGAACAAGGCGGGCTGTACACTAGGGGGATCTTATGTAGGTATGGAGAGCCAGTCGAGGAGGGAATTCGATCGTCTGTGCCGCCGACAGGGACAGTAGGAAGGAATACACATAGGAAGGGCATAGCACCGCACGGTAAGGAAATGGAAGTCCCTAAGTGGAATTCAGTTAGTGGGGGGCACAGGGGCCATGGTCTTGGAGGAAGAAGAACAAGGCAGGCTGTACACTGGAGGGGTCCTATGTAGGATGGGAACCATAAAAGAACAACACTTAGGGGCACAGGGTACTATGTAGGCTGGAACTTGAAGTTCGACCTGTGAGACCGCTCTTATCTCACAGGGAACACTTTAAGAACAGGGTGGAACACTGGAAGGAGGTTCCTATGTAGAATCGGGCTCTAATCGAAACCACTTAGGACCCAATGGGCTGTAGGTTTGAAAACAGATGCCAGTTGTAGGGCACACTGGAAAGGTATATAAGGGAAGGAGGGCCTAAAGCGGAAACACTTAGGAACCAGGGACCATAAGTGAAGTCGCACTTAAAGGTCAGGAAAGGAACAGAACGGAACTTGAAGTTTACCTGTGAGACCTCTCTTATCTCGCAAGAGACTTGAAGAACCGGGTGGGACACTGGAAGGATCCTATGTAGAATCGGCCTCTAATCGAAACCACTTAGGAACCAAGAGACTGAAGGTGGGAAAACAGATGCAGCTGTAGGGCACACCTGAAAGATATATGTGGGAGAGAGGGCCGTAAGGGGAAACACTTAGGGACCAAGGGCCATAAGTGAATTCTCGCTTAACGGTCAGGGAAGAACAGAACGGAACTTGAAGTTCACTTGTGAGACCTCTCTTATCTCACAAGAGACTTGAAGAACCGGGTAGTACACTGGAAGGATCCTATGTAGAATCGGCCTCTAATTGAAACCACTTAGGAAGGGGCTGTAGGTGTGAAAACAGATGCCAGCTGTAGGACACACCTGAAAGGTATATGTGGGAAGGAGGGCCTTAAGCAGAAATACTTAGGGACCAAGGGCCATAAGTGAATTCGCGTTTAACGGTCAGGGAAGGAACAGAAGGGAACTTGAAGTTCACCTGTGAGACCTCTCTTATCTCACAAGAGACTTGAAGAACCGGATAGTACACTGGAAGGGTCCTATGTAGAATCGGCCTCTAATCAAAACCACTTAGGAAGGGACTGTAGGTGTGAAAACAGATGCCAGCTGTAGGGCACACCTGAAAGGTATATGTGAGAAGGAGGGCCTTGAGCAGAAACACTTAACGACCAGGGGCCATAAGTGAATACTCGCTTAAGGGTCAGGGAAGGAACAGAAGGGAACTTGAAGTTCACCTGTGACTTGGGGGAGAAGCTCGCAGATCGAAGTGGTAGCGCTTCGCGAAACAGATCGGAGAAGGAGCTTTGTGGGGTTAGTACTGGTCTACAGGATCCAGTGTAGGTAGAAGAGATACTGGATTCAGTGTAGGAAATTAGTGTTGGTTTGCAAGCGCAACGACCACAGCGATGACGACGACAAGGATGGACAATGGTGAATATGCAACCACAGAGGCCAAGGAAGGCGCCAATCGACCAAGCTGATAGCAAAATCGAAAAGGGCAGGTCTTGGTTAGTATGTGTAGGGCCTGGTGTCGGTGGTGGCAGTGTAGAAGTGAGCAAGATATGGCAGGGGAAATTTGTGTAGAAATCTACGTGTTTTTAGTACTGGAACATTGGAAATTTGGAACGTCGGACAAAATTGCGCGAGGCGCAAAATTGTCTTGCAAACAACGGAAAAACAGTAAATTGTTGATAGGTTGCCGCCCATCAAGACAAAAAGGGCATCTTTTGCAACGCCGTTCCAAAAAAAAAAGGAAAAAAGGGGATTTGTGGTGTGATCCCATAAATACAAAAAGAGCATATTTTGCAATTTGGAACGCCGTTCCAAAAACAGGAAAAACGGCGATTTGGGGTCTGATCCCATAAATACAAAAAGAGCATATTTTGCAATTTGCAACACCGTTCCAAAAAAAGGAAAAAAGGGGATTTGTGGTGTGATCCCATAAATACGAAAAGAGCATATTTTGCAATTTGCAACGCCGTTCCAAAAAAAAGGAAAAACGGCGATTTGGGGTGAGATCCCATAGATACAAAAAGAGCATATTTTGCAATTTGCAACGCCGTTCCAAAAAAAGGAAAAACAGGGATTTAGGGTGAGATCCCATAAATACAAAAAGAACATATTTTGCAATTTGCAACGCCGTTCCAAAAACAGGAAAAACGGGGATTTTGGGTGTGATCCCATAAATACAAAAAGAGCATATTTTGCAATTTGCAATGCCGTTCCCAAAAAAGGAAAAAAGGGGATTTTGGGTGTGATCCCATAAATACAAAAAGAGCATATTTTGAAATTTGCAACGCTGTTCCCAAAAAAGGAAAAAAGGGGATTTGGGGTGTGATCCCATAAATACAAAAAAAACATATTTTGCAACGCCGTTGCAAAAAAAGGAACATGATACTTAACAGACCAATGTCATTCTTACGTTCAAATTTTGATACTTAGCAGAACATCTATCGAACAGATGTCATTCTCACGTTCGAAGTTTGATACTTAGCAGAAGATCAAATGAACGGACGTCATTCTTACGTTCGAAGTTTGATACTTAGCAACATCTATCGAACCGATGTCATTCTTACGTTTGAAGTTTGTTGCTCACAAACTTGTGCCACTTTCACTGCTTGCAAATTTGTATTTTTTCACTTTCCATTCAAATCGATATTCAAATTGACAAACATCATTTTCCAACTTATCTGAGTAGAGTGTTGTTTCTTTCAAGCAACACTCCGTCCGAGAACGTGGGATCGGACCCTCTTCGTCACATGCCACATGTGACGATGTCACGAGCACAATGATCCGTTCTCAGATATTTCAGTTGGAAATAACAGCCTTGTACTGCAAAAGAAGTAGAAAGCATTCGATTAGAGATAAGTTGCTGGACAGAAAGTAGTGTTTGAATTAGCTACCCAAACACAGACGTCTCGAAAGCACAAAATCTGCATCACTTGCCTATATATCAACAGGAACAAGACCCTGTTTTTTGTGACATAGGAATTACAAGTCTGCAAATCAACGGCAGCAGAAAGAACAACGACAACGAATAACGAACTGGCAACAACGTATTGTCAACAACGTATTGGCAACAACGGTAAAACGAATCAAAACGGTACGAATGAGAGAGGAGATAGACAATGATTATACTTCCTCCGGCATTCCTGATAATGTATTTCCTCCCTTCTGTTTTTCTTCTTATTTTCATATGACTGGATCGGAGCAAGGGATTGGAAACAACGGATTGGAAACAACGGATCAGAAGAACCGATTTTTCCTGGTGTGGCAAATCTTTCCTTGAGGTGCATCATAATCTTCACTTGTAGGTGCGGCAAATTTTCCCGGTTGGTGATAATTACGAATCAATCGGCATGTACATTACTATATTATTCTGTTGTTATTATTTACTCTATGTAGTACATCAATAGATACTCACCCATTTTGTTCAATTATCATATCAAATATTCAAATAGGATTGTTGACAATGGCAACGACTCGTCGAACTGCAGAGAGCAACAGCGGCAAGCGGCAAGCGGCAGCAAGAGCAACAGCGGCAAGCGGCAAGCGGCAAGCGCCGGCAACGTCACATAAACGATGCTCATGCTTTTGTCATATTCCTGCGATGTTTTAAAATATTCCAAAACATTTTGTTGCGCACACAATAAATAATTCTCTACCTATTTTTGCACGCAACAATTTCAAGTAGGTCTATTTTCGCTACCGTTTTTTTCAGCCCTCGTACCATGCTTGCTTCAGAATCTTTCTATTCTACAATTTTGTTTCATGCTTACCCCGATAATATTTATTCGCCATTCAATTTTTGTTTTTTCACACGAAACTCCTCATGTTTTGTAATAATATCCTCTATGTACACTGATATTGTTGTAGCGTTGATACAAATTTCTTACTCCTAACAAATATACGAGCTTCTTGATAACCAGCAATGTATTCTGTTATGTTGCTTTCACAATACTCACACTACATTTATCGAATATCAAAAGCCAACAACCATATTTTTCTACTCATAAGAAAGTATTTTATCCGCATTTGCAATAATCTCCAACATTTCACAATATTCACGCTACGCATATCAAATACCGAAATACAACAAATATGTTTTGTAACGAATATGAAAGTATTTTATCAGCTTTTGCAAATACCTCGTTTATTGTATTATATTCGAACAGAAGACCCGGAACAATATTGTGCAAACCTTAAAATAATAATGAACTAGCCGTGCTACTCTAATGATGTTGTTATCACCAATTACTCTGGTTCATTTTTCATGTATTCGAGGTATAATTTGTATTCCTCGGTATCCTCGCCGAGAATCTGAAGCAAGCTATGTTTTCTCTTCCGTCTTTTTCCCTTTTTACTTTCTTCATCCTCCTCCTTATCTTGTTGTTTATGATTGCCATTTTGCTTTTGGTACATTTTAAGTAGTTCCGTCTCTAATTCTTTTGACTGTTGTTCCTCCCTTCGTTCTTCTAATTTGCTTACTAGGTATTCGTAAAGATCTTGTCCCTCGTTACTCCACCCCTCCTTATTTCCTGACTTACCGTCAGTGAATTTTTTTCTCAACCTCGTGCCCTTTGTTGTGTTTAGCCACGAGTCATAGTCATTGTAAAGGAAAAGCAATGCAAAAGCTTCATCGCTTGGGGTGAAAATGTTACTGACTGTCATTCTGACTGATTTTCTTTTGAAGTCTGTCTGTTTTGGTGACACCGCTCCAAGAATTCTTTTCGTGAAGTATTTAAATTCTGGTGAATTTTTCCGCCGATAGTCTTCGTGCAATTGGTACCTATTTTCTGAGTTAACGTCTTGTGTGTCCGTGATTAGAACCGTTCCTGGGAAACTATCTGGTATCTGGTTGTTCCTTTTATCGTCTACATGTCAGTGTTAATATGACCAAAATGTTAGAAAGGATTATGAAAGAGTGCATGCCGGCAATCATTTTATTGTTGGTTGCTTACCTTTGTAGTTTTTCCTGGCAAGAGTTTGAGCATTGTGTCTACACGTAGTGACTGCTCGGCAATAAATTCCACTCCACTTTTGTTCCTTTATAGCGATCATATTTGGTATTTCATTGTTATTCGTTAGTTTTGCAATGTTGAATATCGTTGCCTTCACAAATGTATTCTCTGGCGGGAATTTAAATTTCCTGAACGCTGTTTCTTTGACGTGTTTGACAATGTTGTTTTCCAAGTTATTGTTATCGGATTCTTTTGTTGTCTGTAGAATATTTCTGTTGCTACTGTTGGTGGTTCTATATGTTTGGCTATCGTTTGTGTTTGTTCGGTCACTTCCCGATACACTGCTGTGCGGGCTGTTTGTGTTATTGGTAACAATGGTTTTACCTGTCACCGGACTGCAACTACTCAGTTCTACCATTATTTTTTTGTTAAATCGTGCACCTCAACTTACCGTTTTTTCCTTTGATTGATTTGGCGCGCTATTTTTATGATAATAATGTTGTTTGAAGGAAGCGTTTGGCATGTTTTTTCATTCATACTGTACGCGCTGTAAGTGCTTGATTTACTGCCTCCCGGGAAGTGCTGTATTACTATTAATTGTACTACCTGTGAGTGTTGTTTTACTGGCGCCTGCCTATCTTTTGTTTGCGCATGCCGTGATATTCTGCAATGTGGTGTCCTGAAATTTTTGGCGCGGACCACAATCCGTACTAGGCTCCACTGAGGGTAATTGTACGTAGCCCAAGCATTGATTCTCGTACCTATTGTCTTTTCATTTTCTGCAACGGTGTTGCAGGAAAAGCCCTTTTTGTTGTTTTATTATTTTCTATGGAGTACATTTTTTGAATGTACCGACGTCTTTTTGTACTAGTCCATCAAAAACAGACTAACTTTAAGTAGTGTAACTTTCCTCGTCAGGATATGATTGGTTCTTGATATAGATGTTAACGTGTCCAGTGGATCGATTCCTCCGTAGACATGTGGTGTACAAAGGGTAGTCTCCGTTATTTTTGGTTATTATTTTTTGATTTTTGTATGAACAAGTAACCAAAATAGTGTTTCTCAGTTACTTTTTGAGTGCAAAAGTGTGTTATTTTCTGAAATTTTTGGATGAATATTGCTCATACTATGGATTGGGGAGACTACGAAACAATATTGACAAGTCTCAGGCTGATACTTTAGTCATTATGAATTTTATAATAATGTTTGTCCCTGGACATGCATGTACCAAAATAGTGATTCCTACTCAGTTTTTGAGTGCAAATGTGTGGCATTGACTGCAATTTCAGGATGAATAGTGTTCATACTATGGATGGGGTAGACTATGAAACAAACTGGACAAGAAACAGGCTGATACTTTAGTCAGTATGAATTTTAGAAAAAAAATGTCCCTGGACATGCATGTACCAAAATAGTGAGTCCTAGTCAGTTTTGAGTGCAAATGTGTGGCATTGACTGCAATTTCAGGATGAATAGTGTTCATACTATGGATGGGGTAGACTATGAAACAAACTGGACAAGAAACAGGCTGATACTTTATTCAGTATGAATTTTAGAAAACAATTGTCCCTGGACATGCATGTACCAAAATAGTGAGTCCTAGTCAGTTTTGAGTGCAAATGTGTGACATTGGCTGCAATTTCAGGATGAATATTGCTCATACTATGGATGGGGTAGACTATGAAACAAACTGGACAAGAAACAGGCTGATACTTTAGTCAGTATGAATTTTAGAAAAAAAATGTCCCTGGACATGCATGTACCAAAATAGTGAGTCCTGGTCGGTTTTGAGTGCAAATGTGTGGCATTGACTGCAATTTCAGGATGAATATTGCTCATACTATGGATGGAGTAGACTATGAAACAAACTGGACAAGTGTCAAGCTGATACTTTAGTCAGTATGAATTTTAGAATAATGTTTGTCCCTGGACATGCATGTACCAAAATAGTGAGTCCTAGTTAGTTTTGAGTGCAAATGTCTGGCATTGACTGCAATTTCAGGATGAATAGTGTTCATAATATGAATGGGGTAGACTATGAAACAAACTGGACAAGAAACAGGCTGATACTTTAGTCAGTATGAATTTTAGAATAATGTTTGTCCCTGGACATGCATGTACCAAAATAGTGAGTCCTGGTCAGTTTTGAGTGCAAATGTGTGGCATTGACTGGAATTTCAGGATGAATATTGCTCATACTAGTATGGATGGGGTAGACTATGAAACAAACCGGACAAGAAACAGGCTGATACTTTAGTCAGTATGAATTTTAGAATAATGTTTGTCCCTGGACATGCATGTACCAAAAAAGTGAGTCCTGGTCAGTTTTGAGTGCAAATGTGTGGCATTGACTGCAATTTCAGGATGGATATTGCTCATACTATGGATGGGGTACACTGCGAAACAAACTGTACAAGAAACAGGCTGATACTTTAGTCAGTATGAATTTTAGAATAATGTTTGTCCCTGGACATGCATGTACCAAAATAGTGAGTCCTGGTCAGTTTTGAGTGCAAATGTGTGGCATTGACTGCAATTTCAGGATGAATAGTGTTCATACTATGGATGGGGTAGACTATGAAACAAACTGGACAAGAAACAGGCTGATACTTTAGTCAGTATGAATTTTAGAATAATTTTTGTCCCTGGACATGCATGTACCAAAATAGTGATTCCTTATCAGTTTTGAGTGCAAATGTGTGCCGTTGACTGCAATTTTAGGATGAATAGTGTTCATACTATGGATGGGGTAGACTATGAAACAAACTGGACAAGAAACAGGCTGATACTTTAGTCAGTATGAATTTTAGAATAATTTTTGTCCCTGGACATGCATGTACCAAAATAGTGATTCCTAGTCAGTTTTGAGTGCAAATGTGTGACATTGGCTGCAATTTCAGGATGAATATTGCTCATACTATGGATGGGGTAGACTATGAAACAAACTGGACAAGAAACAGGCTGATACTTTAGTCAGTATGAATTTTAGAATAATTTTTGTCCCCCCTGGACATGCATGTACCAAAATAGTGAGTCCTGGTCGGTTTTGAGTGCAAATGTGTGGCATTGACTGCAATTTCAGGATGAATAGTGTTCATACTATGGATGGGGTAGACTATGAAACAAACTGGACAAGAAACAGGCTGATACTTTAGTCAGTATGAATTTTAGAAAAAAATTGTCCCTGGGCATGCATGTACCAAAATAGTGAGTCCTAGTCAGTTTTAGAGTGCAAATGTGTGCCATTGGCTGCAATTTCAGGATGAATATTGCTCATACTATGGATGCTGGGATAGACTATGAAACAAACTGGACAAGAAACAGGCTGATACTTTAGTCAGTATGAATTTTAGAATAATTTTTGTCCCTGGACATGCATGTACCAAAATAGTGAGTCCTAGTCAGTTTTAGAGTGCAAATGTGTGACATTGGCTGCAATTTCAGGATGAATATTGCTCATACTATGGATGCTGGGGTAGACTATGAAACAAACTGGACAAGAAACAGGCTGATACTTTAGTCAGTATGAATTTTAGAATAATTTTTGTCCCTGGACATGCATGTACCAAAATATTGAGTCCTAGTCAGTTTTAGAGTGCAAATGTGTGGCATTGACTGCAATTTCAGGATGAATATTGCTCATACTATGGATGGGGTAGACTATGAAACAAACTGGACAAGAAACAGGCTGATACTTTAGTCAGTATGAATTTTAGAATAATTTTTGTCCCTGGACATGCATGTACCAAAATAGTGAGTCCTAGTTAGTTTTGAGTGCAAATATGTGGCATTGACTGCAATTTCAGGATGAATATTGCTCATACTATGGATGGGGTAGACTATGAAACAAACTGTACAAGAAACAGGCTGATACTTTAGTCAGTATGAATTTTAGAATAATTGTAGTCATTACCCAATAAGTTAGTTTGTGCCCTGGAATTGCACAAAAAATACCCGAGGAAAGCTACTGTCGTAGAATGCTACGCAAACTCAATACCAGGAATTCTCTAGGACAAAAAGCGTTTAGAAAGCTACTGTAGTAGAATGCTACGCAAATTCAATACCAGTAATTATCTTGTACGAAAATTGTGTAGAAATCTACTCTTGTAGAAACCTACACGAATTGAATACCAGGAATTATCTAGTACGAAAAGTGTGTATAAAGCTACTGGAGTAGAAACCTACTCGAATTCAATACCAGTAATTATCTGGTACGAAAATCGTGTAGAATTCTATGCTCGTAGAATCCTACACAAATTCAATACCAGAAATTTCCTAGTACAAAAAGCGTGTAGAAATCTACTTAAGTACGTACGAAGAAAAAAATTCGAAGTACCGGTACGTATGAAGAAAGAAAAAAATTTGACGTACGAAGAAAGAAAAAAATTCGTACGTACGAAGAAAGAAAAAAATTCGAAGTATGATTGGCGAAGAAAGAAAAAAATTCGAAGGTACCAAGAAAGAAAAAAATTCGTACGAAGAAAGAAAAAAATTCGAAGTACGTACGAAGAAAAAAATACTATCTAGTACGAAAATCGTGTGGAAACCTACTTCGCAAAAAAATACTTCATGAAAGAAAAAAAAATTCAAACACACACACACACACACACACAGTGTGATTTTACAGTGTGATTTTACAGTGTGATTTTCTTTTCCCTTCATAATCTTCTTACCCCGACTTATCAAAAGCAGAGTTGCTTTACCGTACTTGTACGATTGGCACTCCGTCCGAGAACGTGGAATCCCTCCGAAGTGCTAGTAATAGCATTAGGCCGGCTGATTCAGGCTTGAGATATTTTAGTACGAAGTAACTGCCTTGTACTGCAAGACAATAGAGTGCATCGGACGAGTGATTAGTTGCTGGAAAGATATTCTTGTTCGGATTCGCGACCCAAACATAGACGTCTTGAAAGCACAAAATCTGCATCCCTTGCATATCTATATCATCAGGAACAAGATCCAGTTTTTCGTTACATAGGAGTAAGATTTCTTCAAATCAACGGCAGCAACGATTGTTGGAACAACAATTGTCGGAACAACATATTGGCAACAACGTAATGTCAACAACATATCAAAATCGGCACAAACAATTCAAATCAAAGGCAACGCCGAGTGGAAGGCAACGACGTGAGATAGATAGACATTGGTGCCCGCTTGTTGCATTGCTGATGATGCTGTATTTCCTCACTTCTATTTTTTCTTCTTATTTTCATAGGGAGGGATCGTAACAACAGATTGAGGTGTGGCAAATCTTTCATGGTGTCGCTAGAGGTGCGTCGCCGTCTTCCTTGGAGGCTGCAACATCGGACCGGAACACAAATCGGAACAATACTAGAGGTGTGGCGAATCTTTCCTTGAGGTGGAACAACGGATCGGAACAACAAATTGTCAGCATCGAATCGATCGAACGCCAACAGTGTAGGTTAGTGGCATGTAGATTATATTATTCTGTTGTTATTATTTACTCTACTAGTACTACATCAATAGATACTCACCCATTTTGTTCAATTATTATATAGTGTTATAGATCTGCAACAGCAACAACGATCAAAACGAAGCCACAGGATGAATCAACGGCAACAAATCAACAACAGCAATCCACCCGCAGAGCCGCTCAAAACACCGTGTGCTGCTCGCTTCCTGCTTCTCCGCTCCAAATGCCGATGCTTGCTGCTGGCTTCCTGCTGCTCCTCCAAAACGCCACTCCGCTAGTCGCTGTTGCTGTTGCTCGCGCTAGTCGCTGTTGCTGTTGCTCTCGCTATTCGCTGTTATTGTTGCTCTCGCTAGACCCTATCGCCACTGGTCGCTGCTGGCTTCCTGCTACTTCAGCTCACTGCTGGCTTCCTGCTGGCTTCCTGCTGGCTTCCTGCTGGCTTCCTGCTGGTCCATAACGCCGCTGGAAACACCGCTGCTTGCTGCTGGCTTCCTGCTGTTATTTTGAAACGCAATTGCACCATTTTGAAGAAAACTGGAATTGAATGACTGTACCTTTGAAAATACGGAAATAGGCCATTCCGTGCAACGCCGTTGCAGAAAATAGAAAAACGCAAAATACACATAAAAAGGGGGTACATCAAAAACCATAAATACACAACTTTACAAAGAACAATTTACAAGTACTCCTCCAAAACAAAAACAAAAAATTGTGCAACGGCGTTGTAGAATAGTGGAATAATGAATAATACGTAAATCAATTTCAGTACAAATATCACTGATAATAAACTTGTTCGTTCAAGTCATGTGCTGTCTTCACCATCTCGTACTATTGATTCTAAATTCTTCTTTTCCAATGCAGCCATTGTCTCACGGAAATTAAACAACCATAGCTCACGATTTCCCAGCACAAAATATTGGTCAGGACTACCATGGTTTCTAACAACGGCAGCTTCGGACTCAATGGCGTTGCAGTCAAACAAATACAATTTGTTTCGCAACTCACCTTGCTTTACCAACGCATGATGGTGTTTTTTTCCTTTATCCCTCTTGCTCGGTATGGGGTCTGCAGAAACAAAGCAACGAGCGACGGCATAATAACCATCGTGCACTAATTCGAAACCACTAACGGAGCTACCCACGGGGAAAGGACCTTCAAGGTAAAGCAGGCACAGAATCTGACATGGATAAACTTGCAGTCCACGCCCATCAAGGAGGCCGAGTTGAAAATTAGCCCAGTTGTACCATACATTGGACAATTGTCCAGAATCAGACTTGAACGATGGGTGGGCACGAAACAATAATTTCATCTCACGATATTTGTCATACCTCTTGTGCTCTGTGGTTCCAAAAACCTTGCTGGTGCCCACAGCCAGAAGGACCACGTTGCAACAAAATTTGAGAACATCCGATGGAAACCAGGGTACACTTGCGTTCTTTTTTTCATCCCACTTCATGTAAGGGAGACCATTCATCACACCAATCCAAAACGAAGACCCAGCTGACCAACCACCCTCCTTAGGATGATTTGGTCCGGTTATGGGTCTATGTTCGAACAAATCAAATTCACGGTCAAGTTGATCAATAGTTCGATACTCCATCACTCGGTTACAAGTTTGCTTGATAAGTGTGGACTTGTTTCGTTGAGTTCTCTTAGCAGGAGCCTTCACTTCAGTTTTATGATTGCTCTCACTCGCGGCAGAGTCCCACCCAGTTGGAGGACCAAATAATCTCATGTACTGTGATAAATGAAAATACATGTGATTCTTCACCAGATTGTTACCCTCTCCCTTACTTCATTGAAGATTGTTATTTATACAGTTGATGAAAAGAACAACCATTTTGTCAACATTCAAAACACCTTTCTTGTCTTGTTTGAAAACCTCGTCAAACGTTCCAGCGTACTTTAGGAACTCTTCCATACCCAACAACAACTCAATGACGTAAATACGTCTGTCAATTTTGTCTTCACACTTTCTGCTCTTGTTCTCAAGATTGGATGGCGTCTTTTGAGACAACAACAATTGACGACCTCCAGCAGACAGAAGTGACAGCATCTGAATATAAAGCATTCCAATGTACTGGTTACCCTCCTTCTTTGCTGTATGTATTGATTCTGAAAAATTGGTTAGTGGGAAGTCACGATCGGATTGCCTCTGAACAGCACCACCGTAGTAACTGGCTAACCTTTCCATCTCACCAAAAAGCCGCTGGTTATTGCCTAAAAAGTCCTCGCGGAACGTCTCCGCTGCACGCTTTGCACAACCAAGTTGGTGCATATGGAGTCTCTCTCCCGGCGACGCTAGATGAATATTATGTGAGTTTTCCCCAAAATCAAGATCATAAAAAGTGTTGCCGTTATGTACACCATGGTGAGAGATGTTTTTGAAATACTGTTCAACATTCACTCCTTTGTCAACCGTTGGAGCAGTAAAATCAGATATATTCCAGACACGAATGGATTGATACTCTTCCCCATTTTGGTGCTTAGACACTTGCATGTTACCACTTTTAACTGAAACGGGAACCTTCAAAACATTCACACGAGCATTAATACCAAGTGCTCTGGGACAATTGCAATGCCTACAGATCATCTTTGAATTCGACGTTTGATAATGTCCACAAAGTTGGTCGTGCTGGGGAGTATCACCTATGAAATAAGCAACCACAAATTTCATTCAAACAGACCATTTCTTCTTGTTCCACGGCAAATTAGACCATTCAATACCATCCGTTTGGTTGCAGGCATCTTTCAAAGAAGAAAGAGCCAAACGAAGGCCAGAGTGAAGATTGTTCACATTGTCAATTGATTTGGCACCTTTATTACCTGGACATGTTGGGTGATAATATATAGCCTCCCACGCATCCAGCCGGGAGTTTCGAGTTAGGGTGTTGAATATGCCAAGAGTCATGTTCAGTGGGGTAAGAGTGGTTTGACCACTATTGTCAATTGCAATTCCATCCATGTAGTAGAGAATAATAGGAACCAGAATTTCATTCGATTTGGATTTGCATCTCTTCTCCCAAGTGTTGATCCACCATTCACCGTGATGGAGTTTGTCAATATCAATATTGCCTTGAAGTTCTGGATAACGGACTGGTAAGGTGGGGTCTTCAGCATGGGGGAATGACAGATTGTCTTCCTTCACCAAAGTCACATTTGTTAATAGGGAATGAAGTGCTTTTTGGAACGACCGGAGGTAGATTTGTTTGCGACCGGAAACATCAGCATTCTGTGATTTCTTAGAACATCAGTCAATAAGATGAGGTTCAAACCCATCGCCTTTTATTTCAGGCACAGTTGCGGAAATCTCCTTCATAACACTTGCCCTGGTCTTTATGAGATTGCCTTTAGTCCATGAAAATAAATTAAGCCGCTCCGATTTGATAGCCCATTCATACAATTCCTTCTCTGCAACTAATGGTATGCTATGATTCCGCATGATTTTCATTAACTTGATCTTGACCTTCAATTCGTCAGATATGTTCCTTCCTACATTGGGTGTTGTAATTACTAGCGTGTTTGAATCACGATAGGAATCGTCAACATCAATGTTGTTGCCTTCTTCATCATTGAAACTCAAAGAGTGGGGGGCCTCTATGCTCTCACTTCCTTCTTCCTCATCATCATCATTAGGAAAGAACAAATTGTCATCGGAAACAGAATCGCCGTCATCCTCTATGTTTGTTAATTCCCAACCAATCAAGGCACGCCCAATCGGTTCGACAGAAGGGTCGTACATAACTTGATTGTCGAGCACCTCTGGTAATGGGCCGTCACTACCCTGTGGACCGTTACGGGTGTTCGTTAGACCTAATTGTTGAGTAACATCCTCGAGTTTCTTCGATTTTCTAATGAATATGCAAGATTCGAGCTTCTTCTGCAATTTTCTAATGAATAACGAAGATGCAAAATCATCTACCCCCAAACACTGGTAGTAATAAGAATAACATGTACCCGGATTACGTGCAATATGTCCAGAAGACCAGGAGAAACAACTACTCCCGTTTTCTTTCTTAGTCGCGCTGTAAACAAGGGGGTCTCTTCTTCTTGGTCACCTTCTTCTTTCCCCTACCTATAGTGATCAGAGGAGAGTCCCGGTAGCAATGTACACAATATACCTGATATTTGGGAGTGCGGACCATCGTTACTACTGAAGTCGTACGATAGCCAGTAATAACAATAAAAATGGGGAAACGATTGAGATTGAAAAATTGCGACCATGCACTGTTTGTTTCAGGCATAAAATTCAGTAACATGCCACTACTTCAGAAACAGATGCCAGAGGGGTAGGAAAATGCAATGTGCATCAAAATATTATGAGTTCGACATTAATTTCAATAAATAGGGTGAAATTACAAAGGGGGACCAGTGGAGTTCGACCCAAATATGCGCGTGATTCCGAAATAACCCTGAATCTCGTTTGTGTGACGTTGTTTCTTGAATTGGGTGGCATCTTGTTGATTTCCAAAATGGATAGGTGGTTTCATGCCTTGAGCTTACCAAAGTTTCAGCATCCCTCAGGTAATTACATCATTACAGAGATACACAGGGACAGCAGTTTGTCCAATTTTATATCCTTGGCTGTAAGCGTGTAAGAGGGGAGGGGATGGGTAACTTCCAGGCGGGTCCCTCCCACTCCCCTTCTTGACCGGCGCTGCAAAATTACCGGCTCAGTCAACAGCTCGGTGAATATCTTAACGTCCTCGTCCTCGTATTGGTCCTCTCAATCCGATACTACTACCGCGTACATAAGCTCCAAGCAGCGCGGGTATTTGGCTCCAACGCCATCAAGTTCAGATGGGTCAACCTCCTGACTTCGTTTACGCCTGTTGCTTGAGGGGTAATGGGTAGCCTGTCTATGCCAGACAAAGCCGCGAACCAGACCTTCCATGAGATCTCTTGATGGAGCAAGCAAGCCCAGTTGGCTTCCCCCAGCAACGCCTACCACATTATCAAAAGTATCGAGTTACGAAAAAGTTAGCGATGGTGATAATAATGGGTTGTGAAATGCAAATTGATCAGGATTCATAAAAGATTCAAATCAATGGCATTTAATACCTGGTACTGTACATAGCTGTACCATAGCAATGCTTTTTGAAAAGCATTAAGCTCAATGAATTTTCTTCACGTCATTCTAAAAAGTAAAGCCGAAAACGCAAGTATGTACTATTTGCATTCCTTTGGCTATTTATCTCCTGATGGATATTTTTATCCTAATTGACTCCATCACGAGTGTATAATATCATGCTTGGAAGCATTACAATCAGAAGATCTCAAATAATTCAATTTCGATAACCGAACTAGTCAGAAAGAGGAATCTCAATGCCTTCACAATCCAGTTTCAACAAATTTGTCTTGCATCCCATAAGAGACGAAACGCTCGGTACTGTTCTACCAAAATCACCGTGGACAAATTCTTTCACATATGCACCAGCCTGCGTACTGACTTCCAGCCGAAAATGGTGATCGTCGACCCGTGTGGCCCTGGCTTGCAATATATTGCGTTCTCTCACCGAGTTCGTTCGACGATGCAGAACTCGAACCGGCGTCTTCTGCTGTATCGTCAGTGGGAAGACCACATCGTTGAAAATGATTGGCGTCAAATCATTACCACCGGTGTCGTCAAAGGGAAGATCATGTTTCGACCAGCAAAAACATCCATAGTGCTTCGTCTTCGATTCCGTATCTCCCTGGAGGCCAGAGAAAACAGCCGCTCGAACCGGTCGAAAGACATCAGGCGAAATTCCAACCCCCAGCGGATTTTTCCCGTAGTAACAAACTCCTTTGTGACACCGTTCTTCGTTTTCTGACGATGTTACAATTGATGTCTTTGCTTCCATTCCCGTGTGGTTAATCGTTTCGATCAAACGTATCAATTGGCTCGCAGATGCAATGGGTCTCAAAGCGTCTATAACTTGGACGCAAAAGGGTCGTCCGTGACACGTGGGTGAATCGGATCGGACCAGCATTCTCACGTCCATGTCTTCCCTCCCTGATGCGTGGAACTTGATCATACCGTACAAGACACCACCACCAAGGTTGTCATTCTTAGTATTGGCGTCATTTGATTCTCCAAAACTTAGGTTGTTTCTGGTAGATACCCCCAACATATCCTGAATCGGTCCACAGATTTGTTGTTCAACCGACGTTACACCCAAAGTCTCTGCTTCTTTCGTGGACGAGATCGATGTTGTACTGCCGCCTTCCTTATTCGTATTGGTGCCGTGTTCCTCTTCCGAAATGTTCACACCATCTGCTTTGGTTGGTTGTGATGTCTTTTCTCTCAAGACCACAAAGGGGGACTGGGATACATCTCGTCGTGATTTGGTGTAATATCCGTACAGATACATGGGCCTCCGGAAGCATGCCACTTGATATTCCATTCTCATTCCCGGGTTTGAGTCGGTGTTATCTGTCCTAAAAATAGATTCCAAGGAGGTGGATGTATGTGATGATGACTGTGATGATGACAACGAGGAGGACAATTCCTCGGCAGCCGATTGAGAAATCCATTCATACCCGTTGGACCGCAATCGAACTTCTAGATTTAGTCGAGGATCGCCTCCTTGTGTTGTAAAGGGACCGCATTTTTGGCGTTTGTTGTATCGATTTCGTTGTTTCTTGCTCTTGCTGCTTTGAGCGCTATTTTCCATATAGTTGTTCAGTGCCAGTGCCATGTGATAGTCTTTTGGCGGGAGGCACAACAAATGAATCGACAGGCAACCTTGTTCTTCCTCTTCGAAAATCTGGCGGTTTTCTCGAATCCACGACTCATCATTTTCATCGCGTTCGCCATTGCAATCGTTATTATTTGATTCCCCGCCGTTGTCGTCAACGATGGACTTGATTCGAGAGTGCAAGTGTTGCTTCAGATCTTGCAGAAATACAGAAAACGGAATGGACGTGGAAGACGACGAACGGGATGCAAGCCATTTGTAACGAAGGCATATATCTCCGGACAGCGACACGGTATGGGTCTGGTTGGGCAACCGACTAAAACGGTTTCCGCTTGTTCTGCCGATTCCTCCGTATGGCCGGCAGGCCTCTTCGAGCGCCGTGCGAAGGCAGAATTTGGTTGGTGTTGGACCATTTTCGGTTTCACCGGTGATCGTTCCCTCCTGCTGCCACAAACCCAGGCACAACCAACAGCCGAACGGCGTTTGTTTCGTCCGAATTTCTCTAGTATCTTGGCTGTTCACCTTGAGGTAGCCACGGCATTTCGAGCAACACAACCGAAGAGCGTCGGAATAGACGGAACAACAGGAACCTTGCGTTTGGTCCTTTTGTTCATCATGCTCGGATCCGCCAATCTTTAGCTCGTCCGTGGCGACAGCACTACTGGGAGGATTCATCGATTTTTGTTGTTGAAAAAGTTTAAGTAGCAGTGGAACCCAGGATGCATATCGGAAAGCATTCGTCAACGGCAGACTTATTATTATTAGTCAATGTAATACTGTACCGAACGAACAATCACACGGTGGTAGTCGTAAGATTACGTACGTACCGCACGGTACGAGTACGGTAGTACGAGTACTATTCGTATGATTCGCGTATCCACTAGATTTCTCGGTCGAAGTCCGAGAGTCTTGAGTTTTCAAGTGCGTGACAAACCGACGATGGCTGATGGCTTTTGGCTGATGGCTGATGGGTGAAAGTTGACGGGTCATGACTGTACCGGACCCACTACGTACGATTACCCGGTACTTGACAGTACGTACGTGTCGTATGCCTCTAAGCGAAGGTAGTAATACAACTAGTAGTAGTGGTTACTCGTACGGTACTACGTATGTGGTTGATACTGAGTAATAAACTAGAACTAAGATTGTGCATGGAGGAATTAAGATATGTAGTATTTCATCTTCAATATTGAAGGCTGGCTGGTGTGTCATTTGGTCTGACATCAGCTTCCAGATTTTTATCAATCATGGGAATTCAATTGTGAGGGCTTGAATACCACACTCTTTTTCTTCTTGTAAAAACTTCAATTGGTTGCACAGACTTTTCATGCTCGCGTGCAACCAGCAGTATTCCATAGTTAGTAAATTTGTAATTGGTGTGATACGGTTTGAGGTTCCAAATATTCATCCGTTGGACAACATGCTCGTCTAAGAGAAAGGAAACTGTACCATTCATATGAATTTGCATGATGGTGCATGGTCCCTTGCTTCTTGTTTCTAAAACGCTTGGAATTTGCTTTTCATTTTTCATCATAATTTGGTCTCCAACATAATAATCATGCAACTTTCAATGGCTGTTCTCCTTCATGGCATTCTTATCTATCTGAGCTTGTCATTTGTTCCTGACAATGACCAAGTCTGTAATCACCAGAATTGGAAGAAACATATCTCTGTGGAATCCAAGGGAACCAGGTGTCATTCCAAAAGTCTTGTTGATGGTTGATCTAACAGCAAACTGAGCAGACGAAAAGATACTATTGACAATGTCTGTTGCTTCCTGAAGGGTATGTGGTGGATTGGTATTGAGCTCTGTCCTCATTGCAGACTTGATGGCATTGTGTACTCTTTCAAGGACAGCATTTGCTTGTGGGTTTCTGACTGAGCAGACTTTGGGTTTGATTCTAAGATTATCAAGGTGCATTTGGAAGTTGTGGCCATGAAGCTGGTTCCTTGATCAAAGATGTAATTCACCGGTTTGGGGTACTGGGAAAGCCGACCATTGCCAAGGGCATGGACAGCCATGAGGCCAGTCAGGTTGACTTGAGGCGCGTGGATTATCTCCAGGAGGTTGGTGCACATATCGATGATGGTGAATCCATTGAATGCAATTGTTCCATGGCCGGGGATCTTGATCTTCCAGGGGTCAATTCCATTGATCATAATGGTATTGCAGGGAACATATTGGTGTTTCTTGGTTGGAAGTTGACCGTGGCTTTGGTGGCTGTTATTGTATCTTTGGCAGGCATTGCAAGATTTGCAGAAGGCATTGATTTGGTCTTTCAAGTTTGGCACATATACAAATTGGTTGATGGTTCGGTATAATCTTTCAGTGCCGGCATGGCCAAGCACATGGTGGTAATATTTGATGGTGGCATGCACTCTGTTTGGAGGGAGTACTATTTGCTTTCTTTCGGCTGATGGATTCGACAATTCTCAAATCAGTACCATTGAAATTCTTGGTTATGTATCTTGGATTGTTTGAGATATCTACATTGGCAGCTTGGTCGGAAGCTGGTTGAGTGAAGGCTAAGGGGTACATGGGAATGTCTCTGGGATAGTTGAGGAACAGGTCAGAAAGAGAGAGAGAGAGAGAGAGAGAGTGATGGTTGGTTTGTCTGTTGGGATTGCAATTTCCGAATCTGTTGGAATCGGCAAAACCTTTTTTTCCTCCGGGGATTGCTGAATAGGGAGCCTTGAGAGAGCTTCAGCAATCACATTGTCTTTGCTTTTGATGTGTTTAAATACAGGGGAAAATTCTTCAAGGAGCATTCTTAAAGTCATAATCTGGTGACTCCTGAGATTTTTGGCAAGTCAAGTTGATGTGGTTGGTCCACACTATGATTTCTGCACCCCAAAGGATAGGTCTGAATTCTTTGAAAACTTCAACAATACAAAGCATCTCTTTGCCGACCGTTGGGTACTTCCAATGAGTGGCATTGAATTTTCACAAGAAGCAGCGGATAATTTTTTCTTCTTGGATTACCACAGCACCAAGTTGGTAACCAAACACATCAGTGTAGACATGGAAGGGCTTGTTTGAATCAGGGAAGGCAAGCAAGATATCCTTTACAGTGAGGGCCTTGGCTTTATTGAAGGCATCCATGAGCTCTAGAGTTGGAGTAGGCTTTCCTTTGGATCTACCGAAGAGGTCTGTGAGAGGAGCAAGGACTTCTGTGTGTTTTGGATAGAAATTTTGATAGAAGTTAATCATCCCAACAAAGGATCAAAGTTGGGTTGCTGTTGAGGGAAAATCCAGTTTTAATATTGGATCTATCTTGTTTGGGTTTGGTCTGATTCCATTTCTGGAAATAATGTGGCCAAGTCATGGTGCTTGTGATTGGAACCAATGTCATTTGGAGGGTTTGACTGCAAAGTTGTGGGCCTTGAGCAAGGAAATGACAGAAGAGACAGATTTTCAGTGAGATTCAAGGGTGTCAGAGAAGATTCCAATATCATCAATGTATACTTCAATGTCTTTCAAATCGTGAAGCATCTGTTCCATACAGCCTTGGGCCCAGCTTGAAGAGTTGAGAAAGCCCATGGGAAGTCTTAAGAGACAAAATTTGCCAAATGCTGTAACAAGGACACAGAGCCAAGTGGAGGCTTCATTCAGCTTGAAGGTGTGAAACTGCATCCTGACATCAATAAGGGTGACATGTTTGAACCCTCTTCTTGTGTGAAAGATGTCTTGGATCTTTGGAAGTGGATAGTGGAGTTTCTTGGTTACTTTGTTGAGCTTGTTCAGATCACTAATGAGCCTACAGGAGCCATCCGGTTTCCCCAAATGCCGGCATTCCCCATTTGGTTGCATAGCATCTTTCAAGAATGCCAAGTTCAACTTGTCGGTTGATTCCCTTCTTCACAGCTTCCTGTTGGTGGAGTGGAATTGGATATGGCTGTTTGGTGTAATATGGCTTTGCGTCTTGCTGGATATCAATGTGGAACTCTTGATTAGGGAAATTTCCTAATTCCTTATCATTAAGGCCTTCAAAAAGTTCTTCATTTTCAAGAAGGATCTTCAGCAAGCAAGATTTCTCATGGTCTGAGAGGCATTTTTTGTTCAGACGCTAGCCTGTGCAGGCCTGTCTTCTCATATTTGGAGGTACCATCTGCATATGCTTGCTGAGCAGCTTGGTTGGAATAACTTTCAGCAACAGAGTGAGGCTCTGCTGACATGACCTTGTGGAGCAGGGACTTGTTATCAAAGTAGTTCCAAGGGTGGAAGTGTATGATCTTTTCATACCATTACATGGTGCAAGCTTTGAAGGCCGTCTTCATTCCAAGGTCTCTCATGGTTTGGCGACCAATGAGAAGGTGGTAGTTGATGTTTTGGGTGACAACAAAACACTTGATCTTCAATACTCTCATGGAGTAGGACAGTTCTGGAAACATTCCATTGGTGGTACTGTGTGCTTGAACTCTATCTTTTCAAGGGACTCTTGGTCAAAGTTGAACTTGAAAGGGATAACAGAGTAGCTTGTCATTCTTGCTGGAAAATCTGTAAGAACAGTTGGTTGCTTGTTAGTAGTTGTTACTCGAGTGTAGGGTAGTGTAGCAGTATAGGTTGAAGCAGTTATTTGGCTGTTTAAACAGTGTCGTATGCCTCTAAGTGAAGGTAGTAATACAACTAGTGGGTATGTATGTGGTTGATAATAAACTAGAACTAAGGTTGTGAGCAACAAGCTCTGTAAACTACTCCAAAGAGTTGAGCTTCTTCTTGTCTTTATTTGCTAAGCGTTGGATTGGCATTGAACTGAATCCAATGTTCTTTGCACATAGAGGAATTAAGATACTTATTTCATCCGCACTTCAATATTGAAGAGCTGGCTGGCGTGTCATTTGGTCTGACATCGGCTTCCAGATTTTTATGAATCGTGGGAATTCAATCGTGAGGGTTTGAATGGGTGATTCCCGAAATAGTCTGGGTAGGGGCCCAGATTTTTGTATTTCGGGAATGAAAATCACCCTACCCAGATTTTGGCGGGCCAGTGTGCAACATCTCATTTTTGGAATAAGGAATTTTAAATAAGAAATTAAATAACCAAGCACATACACAAAAAACGTACTCGGTTAAATATTAACATGTGCTTGGATTCCTAAGGAAATCCGGGCAAGATCTGGGTAGGGACCCAGATACTGGTTGACGTGAGCTGACCTTGACCAGTATCTGGGTAAAAATGGTACAGAATTAAATCTGGGCCCGGGCCCAGATTGAATCTGGGCCCCTACCCAGACTATTTCGGGAATCACCCAATACCTCAGTACTTGTACTATGAACCGGGATACAAATTACCTCCAGTCCCATAATCATTGTGATTCTACATACCATACGTACGAGTACGTACGAGTAGTTAGAGCATGTACCAGATCGCACGTAGCCAGGAGAAAACATGAAAAAATCCGACCAAACCAGTCCTAAACGTCCTCTAAACAAAACTAATGTTCTTTCATCCATTTCGACGGGAATGATACGTAAAGATAGTACCGTTCCAGCAGCAGGAACCTAAGCCCGATTTCGTCATCCGATGGATGAGACCCACATCATCATGATTCATTCAGAAAATTAAAAAAAGGTTGGACGGACAAGTAACTACCGGTACGTTCGTGTGACATAAGGCAGTATCAAACACAATACACGCACCTCTTACTGTATTGTCACAGATATCCACCCCAGTTGTCGAGTCGATTGGGAATTCCAAAGTATTTGACTCTAATGATCGCAAATGCCGGCAGACGAGGGGGGAGCATCCACTCACTATGGAAGCTCACTGTTCTACTGGTGTTTTCACTCAGCGAGCCCCGATTGGGCCTCGGAGTTGTAGATTGTTTCCCGACTTCGAAGCCGGGCCAAACTCCTGAAAATATCGCAAGAACCAGTCGATCCGACGAGAGTTTGAGTTTCGGTGTGCTTCGGAAGAGGTGCCGCGGTGGTCGTGGCAGAAACAGGGCAAGAACCGCCTCGAGTTCTGCCAACACCCAACGACTCCACGCGCTTCACACGATGCAAGACGATCCCGAATCGCTGCGGTCCTTGCTGATTTGGATCACGGCGTTTGCCTCGTCGCACATTGGCATGTCCGCGATCCGACAAACCCTCATCAACAACGTCTTTGGTCGGTTTCTCGCGGACGATGTCCTAGGAATCGTTGGAACGGGGAAACTGAGACTGCCCGATTTTTGGCCCGGCGATTCGTCGGGAACCAACGAATTGTTTCCGGACGTGGAAACCACCGGACGTCAATTCTATCGAATTTTTTACACGGTGGTGTCGTTTGTGACACTGGGGTCCTCCTTTTCCATCTATCTGGGCTTGTGCAGCGATCCGTCCGCCAGCAGCAGCAGCAGCATCAACAGCAGTATCGATCTCGCCTCCATCTCCGGCGGCAGCCGCGAAACGCTGGCGATTTTGCTCGGCTACGTGGTGGCCACTCTTTCGGGGGCGTTTTCCCTGGCTTCCCTGGTCAATGCATCACCGCTGGGGCTCATGCCATCCTTTCGCGCCCAAACCGGGGGCGAAACGAACAACACCGGTGGCACCACGACGGTGTCGGCCGGGAACACCCTCCTGGGGATCACCCGGGACGACGCGCTGAAATTCGACCCCAAGGGCCTGACGCGGATCACCCGCCATCCGCTGATCCTTCCGGTCGTTCCGTGGGGTGTGGCAACGGCCGTCCTGGCGGGGGGAAATCCGGCCGATGTCATTTTGTTCGGGGGACTCTCGCTCTATGCGATCGCGGGTTGCTACTGTCAGGACCTGCGGGTTTTGCGGGAGGAGGGATCGGTCGGAACCACCTTTGTGGAAACCGACAAAACACAGACGACCACGTTCCGGCTGAAAGATTTTTACGACCAGACCTCCTTTGTTCCACTGGGAGCGGTGTTGGATGGCCGGCAATCGTGGAGCTCGGTTGCGCGAGAGTTTCCGCTCTTCCCCTTTTTGCTAGCGATACCCTTGGCATTTGCCATCGAAACGTCCTTTCTGCGACTTCTGGGGGTCGAATACAACCTGATATCCTAAGAAGCATGGATAGGAAATACTAGTAATGCATACGGAGTATTACGTTCATGATTTTAATACTAGATTAGCGCTTTTCCTCAACGGATTACGTCTCGGGATTCATCTCTTTCGCACGCACTTCCACCACGCCTCTTGCTTTCTTTTTCTCTCGAGTGACGTTGCAAGTGACACTGCACCAAAGCCTCGTCATCACCAGGTCCATTCGGTGCGGACGGATGCTTGCTTGCGTCACGGGGCAAATTTGATAGCTGGAACGCTTCTCTGGTTTTCTTTCTATCCCTTGCATTCGGTGTACTGACAGTCTCATTTCAATCAGCGACTGCATCGCATCGCATTGCATTGGGCCGCATTGGGCCGCATCATTGATACGCGTAGCTTATGTTCCTCCCTATTGTAGAATCGTTCAAGGAATCCGTCTTGGCCCTATGCCAGATCCCTCCTCCCCTTTTGGGAGAGCGTATCCATGACCCGATGCTTTCCATGCAAACGAGAGGATTTGATTTCTGATTTCTGTTGTGCTATCCGCCATACAGTATTCCCCCACCCCACAGCGCAGGAAGACAGAAGGATTGCGAGGCCGAGCAAGTATCCTCGGAGCTCGTGGCAGCAATTGCCAACCTCGTCGAATGGAATCAAACCGCTGGGCATTCTTCCGCGAACTAACGGCCTCCCGCAAAAAAGATTCAGTTGCTGATTACTGCCCCTTGGCCGCGGCTTCCTGCTGTCGCTGTCGCTCTACCAACCACGCCGGCAAATTGGAGACACCGCGTCCCCGCCCCCGTCCGCGTCCCATGCCACCAAATGCCGGAGAAGGATCCCCCAGACCACCTTCCATCCCATCTGGCTGCGGTTGTTGTTGTTGTTGTTGTTGTTGTTGTTGTTGTTGATCGTTGTTGCCGCGCTGCTGTTCCACCAGCCACGCCGGGAGGTTGGAGAGTCCCCGTCCCCGTCCTCGGCCCGCCGCAGCGCCGGTTGTCAGGACTGTTCCCCCCGACGTTGCCGTCTGGAGGAGTTCCGATCGTTCCTCCGCCAGCCGCTTTCGCATGGCCTTTTGCTGTTCCAGGGCCTCCCGGGTCTCGCGCTCGAGGTTCTCCCGCTGTTTCTTCGCCGCCAGGCGTTCCCAGTGGTCCAGGAGGTCGTTCGGAACGTAGGGATCGTACGGATCGGTGATGACGCTTTCCTCCGGTTCGGATTCGTCGCAAGGGTGTGGCTCGGGTGCGACCACAAACGCGCTCGACGGGGCGGTGGTTGCGTTGGCAGTCGCTCCGGTGCCGTGAATGTCCACCACTGCCGCCAGAGCCCGATCGTCCTTGTCGGAAGAAGAAATTCTCGTTGTCGTTGTCGCCACGACCGCAAAGGACGACAACGACGACGACGATGGCTGGTCCGTGCCGGTGGATGCCGACCGAATTCGTTTCGGTGGGTCGTCGCTCTTGCTGGTACTGTTGTCATTGCTGGTGCTGGCGGTGGTTACCCCTTCGGCAACCGGTGGTGGATTCTTCTTTCGTTTCGCTTTGAGTGCGGCTGTTGGAACAAAGGCCATGGTGGTTCCGGATTTTCCCACCATTTGAAGAAAATTCTTGCTCGGGTTCTTGTTGCTTGGTGCCTTTCGCGGTGGAGCAAACATCAACGAGGTTCCCTGTTTTTGTTTCAAGGGAGGAGCGGTGGAGGTTTTCGTCACGGGACCGGATCCCTGGGAAAGCTTGCCATCCTCACCAACATCGCTGCTATCGGCGTTGCTGTTGCTGCCTTTCGACGTGTCCTTCTTAGTCGATGGCAGATCTCCAAACAATCCACCGTACATGGTTGCTGTTGTCGTATTATTCGTTTGATTTTTTCTTCTCTCCTTTTGTTCGGTTGGTACGGTTGGTACAGTATTTGCAGTATTAGTCTTCGGGTTCCGTGCCTCGTTTATTCCGATTCGACTAGATTCAGATCCGATGCTCTCTCGTTCTGGTTTCCTTGTATTGTGTGCTGTGCGGGCAATGTGTTCGAAAATCAGATATTATTTGTTTTGGGATATTTCCGTGAGTTTTTGGGACAGGATGAGAGTACAGTTTGTGTAGTCAAAGGTCGATATCTGTCCTGGCTAATGGCCTGCCCATGGTCAAAGTTGATGCAATGTTTGTTGTTGCAGTTCGAAGTTGTTGGTTGTTGAGAGAAAATGTATTAGGAGTACGAAGTACTATAGGTAACACCCCGTCCTCCGTTTTGGTTGGCACGTGTCATCCCCTCTCTAAAGAAAAAACTCCCTTAAGAAAAATCCGAGGCGTGGATTTTTCTTAAGGGAGTTTTTTCTTTAGAGAGGGGATGACACGTGCCAGCCAAATCGACTCCGAGTATTATCAGTGGGGAGGAGGGGTGTTACTTGGTACCACTCTAGCTCCTTGTTTACGAGGCCCCGCCGAGGAAACAAGGAGCTAGAGTGGTACCAAGTAACACCCCTCCTCCCCACTGATAATACGAGGAGGAGGTAAAGGAGGAAAGGGGTGTTGACATGGTAATCTCTATGGCTTTGGAAGGACGAGCACAAGAATGGAGGAGGAGGTCGTCTTGTTGCTACGGTACGGCGGTGTTGCTTACAGTAGCGTTTCGATGCTGCTACAGGGGGGGACAAGGCTAAACCGGTACCAACGATTGGTGGTACCAACGAGTACTCGTAGGAACAAGTACAAAATGTACAGTACTGATCAGTGGTACCATTTTGGTGGTACCGGAGTACCACTCACTTTGTTAAGTAATAATTTTTTCAATGCATTGGACGTGTTTTTAGGTATACTCAAGCGTAAAGAGGGAGCAAACGCGCGGGATTTGCAGCAGCAGCAGGATTTGGTTGATTCCTTCTTGACACCACGACCTGTGTAGAATCTAGTAGAATTCCTACTACAACCTGGATTTTTGCTGTTTTTCCCCGGTTGTAATTCATAATTTCAAAATCAACCACTTTCAACAGCAAATTGCTCCCCGACCATGGGAATAGACCATTTTCACTGCTTTCTTTCCTATTACAACAACAAGAAATCCATTCTATCACACTGTAAGTCATTCCCTGTCCTTTGTTTGCTGGGAAGGGGAGATGTTCAGGCTGTTTCGATTTGATTCGGCGGCGGCGGCATCGTCGTGTTGTTGTCATTTGTTTATTCCTACTAGTATCACTCACGATGCTCTGCTTCTCTTTGCTTCTTTGACCATGGGAATAGTAACAACAAGCACTGTAAGTGACAGGCTGTTTCCATTTGATTTGGAGCTGCCTGCGCGCTGTTGTCATCATTGTTGTTGTTGTTGTCATCACTTCTTTGTGTAATCATATCTCACGACACTGCTTGCTTCTTTTTGTGTTGACCATGGGAATAGCAACAATGGCAACGAGTTGAACTACAAGCACTGTGTTGCTCTGATCTAGGGGGCTGGTGTATCCACGGCATTTGAGCTACAAGCACTGCGCTGCTCTGATCTAGGGAACTGTGTATTCTTGCTCTGGCGTCTCTATGATCCCTGTCCCTACAAGAAGCAGCATCAGCAATATGAAGAGGAGGAGCTGCGTCCCTACGAGCGGCGTCAGCGATATGAAGAGCCCTGTCCCTACAAGCGGCATCAGCGATATGAAGAGCCCTGTCCTTACAAGCGGCGACAGCGATACAAGGAGGAGGCGCGTCCTTACAAGTGGCGTCAGCGATATGAGGAGCCCTCCAAACAACAAGAATGGTGAATTCGACCCTACAAGCGGCGTCTTTTGGCCCCAACAGCATCGATATTCATCATTGTTTGCTCTCTAGCAAGAAATAGGTCTACGGACTAATTCTAGCTCTTGTTTTGGCATATACCCTGGTCCCTATTCTGCTGTGTATTAGTCTGTTCTGGGAATAAAAAAGAGTGTAGGAAAATAGTGCTCAGCATACCGGTACTACTTCGTACGATTTAGAAAATACAGTACTACTAGAAATCACGTAGAAAATAGTACCAGAATAAAGTGTGGTACCGGAGTACCACTTTTGGTACCAGAGTACCACCATCTGCTACCAGAGTACCACTCCCTCCTTCCACCCGTTGAGCCTGTTTCAAACCCTCATTTTTCTTGGTACTTAGAGAGCGAGTCACGTGCTCGTCCGCCGAAGCCATAGGATTACGAGTGTAATCCTATGGCTTTGGCGGACGAGCACGTGACTCGCTCTCTAAGTACCAAGAAAAATGAGGGTTTGAAACAGGCTCAACGGGTGGAAGGAGGGAGTGGTACTCTGGTAGCAGAATGTGGTACTCCGGTACCAAACAGTGGTACTCTGGTACCACAATTTTTCTGGTACGATTTTCTACGTGATTTCCAGTAGAATGTACTGCTGTGCAATTTCCAGTCGTATTTTGAGCACTGTTCTCTTACCACTACTTTCGATACTCCCAGAACAGACTAATACACAGCAGACTAGGGACCAGAGTAAATTAAAAAAAGAGCTAGTAGAATTAGTCTGTAGACCTATTTCTTGCTAGAGAGCACACCATGATGAATATTGAGTCTGCTGGGCGGACCGGGTACAAGGGGAGGACGCATCTTGTATCGCAGCTCGTATCGCCGCTGGAATCAATCCTCGTATCGCTGCTCGTGTTGATCCAAATGATCCAAGGCAGCGCTTGTAATTCAAATGCCATAGATAGTACAGCAGCAGTCCCCTAGATCAAAGCAGCGCAGTGCTTGTGGTTTGGATGCTGTGGATACAACAGGAGGCGCCAAAGAAGCAGGCTGGCGCCGGGAGAAAGAGGAAGGGTCCAACGGGCGCGCTTCTTCTTCCTCTTGCCGGCGGTGGCAGTTGGAGATCCAGATGGAGGGGGGGGGGGGGGGGGGTCTTCTTCTTGGAGGGCTTGCTCAATGAAGAATTCCTGGCTGCTATAGACCTACATTTGTTTGTTGGTGTTGCTGTTGGTGTTGCGTCGGTAGATGACCGAGTCGTAGACCAAAGATCTTGAGCATTAGACCAAGAAGTCCAAGGAGCTGGGGCAGCCAGCCTTGCTCTTTCAGGGTGGAATAGATCAAACCATGGTTGCTGGAAGGGGTTATTCCCATGGTCAAAAGCAAAGAAGAAGAAGAATGTCGTGAGATAGGAATAAACAAATGACTGTTGACGACGACGATGACAACGACGCCTAATCAAATGAAATGGAAACACCATCTCCCCCCCCCCCAGCAAACAAAGGACCGTCAATGACTTACTACTACAGTATGCTGATAGAAGAATGGGTTGCGTGTTGTTGTAATAGAAAAGGAAGCAGTGAGAGGGTCTATTCCCATGGTCGGGGGAACAGTTTGCTTTTGAAAGTGGTTGATTTTGAAATTATGAATTACAACGGGGGAAAAAACAGCAAAAATCCAGTTTGTAGTAGGAATTCTACTAGATTCTACACAGGTGGTGTCAAGAAGGAATCAACCAAATCCTTCTGCTGCTGCGAATCCCGCGCGTTTGCTCCCTCTTTATGCTTGAGTATACCTAAAAACAGGTACAATGCGTTGAAAAAATTATTACTTAACAAGTGAGTGGTACTCCGGTACCACCAAAATGGTACCACTGATTGGTACCGTACCATTTGTACTTGTTCCTACGAGGAGTACTTGTCGGTACCACCAATACGGTGCCGGTTTAGCCTTGTCCCCCCCTGTAGCAGCATCAAAACGCTACTGGTACTACTCCCCCTGTACCGGTAGCACCAGCATCCGAACGCTAAGCAACACCGGTAGCTAGCAAGGACCTCCTCCATTGTGCTCGTCCTTCCGAAGCCATAGAGATTACCATGTCAACACCCCTTTCCTCCTTTACCTCCTCCTCGTATTATCAGTGGGGAGGAGGGGTGTTACTTGGTACCACTCTAGCTCCTTGTTTCCTCGGCCGGGGGCCTCGTAAACAAGGAGCTAGAGTGGTACTATAGGTAACACCCCGTCCTCCGTTTTGGTTGGCACGTGTCATCCCCTCTCTAAAGAAAAAACTCCCTTAAGAAAAATCCGAGGCGCGCGCGCCGAGGATTTTTCTTAAGGGGAGTTTTTTCTTTAGAGAGGGGATGACACGTGCCAACCAAATCGACTCCGAGTATTATCAGTGGGGAGGAGGGGTGTTACTTGGTACCACTCTAGCTCCTTGTTTACGAGGCCCCCGGCCGAGGAAACAAGGAGCTAGAGTGGTACCAAGTAACACCCCTCCTCCCCACTGATAATACGAGGAGGAGGTAAAGGAGGAAAGGGGTGTTGACATGGTAATCTCTATGGCTTCCGAAGGACGGGCACAATGGAGGAGGGGTTCCTTGTTGCTAGCTAAGGGCGTATCGGTGTTGCTTACAGTAGCGTTTCGGTGCTGCTACAGGGGGAGTAGGAGTGTTTCGATGCTGCTACAGGGGGGGACAAGGCTAAACCGGTACCAACGATTGGTGGTACCGACGAGTACTCGTGGGAACAAGTACAAACTGTACGGTAGTACGGCTCAGTGGTACCATTTTGGTGGTACCGGAGTACCACTCACTTTGTTAAGTAATAATTTTTTCAACGCATTGGACGTGTTTTTAGGTATACTCAAGCGTAAAGAGGGAGCAAACGCGCGGGATTCGCAGCAGCAGCAGCAGCAGCAGCAGGATTTGGTTAATTCCTTGACACCACCTGTGTAGAATCTAGTAGAATCCCTACTACAAGGTGGATTCTTGCTGTTTTTCCCTGGTTGTAATTCATAATTTTGAAATCAACCACTCTCAAATGAAAATTGCTCCCCGACCATGGGAATAGACCATTTTCACTGCTTTCTTTCCTATTACAACAACAAGAAACCCATTATATTACACTGTAAGCCATTGCTGGTCCTTTGTTTGCTTGGGGGGAGATCGTGTTTTGATTTGATTCGGCGGCGACGTCCTCGTCAACAACAGTCATTTGTTTATTCCTATCACTCACAACACTGCTTCTTCTTTTTGCTTGTTTGGCCATGGTAATAGCAACAACAAGCACTGTAAGGGACTGTCAGTTCTTGTTTGTGTGTGTATGTGTGTGTGTGGGGGGGGGGGAGGTTCAGGCTGTCTCGGTTTGATTTGGAGCTGTCGGCGCATCGTCGTCAGTTGTTTATTCCTATCTCACGACTACACTCTTCTTCTTTTGCTTTGGTTTTGACCATGGGAATCGATCCTTTTCAGCAAGTACACCATGGCTTGAACTATTCCACCCTGAAAGAGCAACGCTGCTCCAGCTCCTTGGACTCGGTCTAATGCTCAAGATCTTTGGTCTCGGACTAAGTCATCTACGTTTTGCTCTAACATCAACAAGTCTACTACCGTGGACACGATACACAACAACAACAAACCACCATTGGTCTGTAGCAGCCAGAAATTCTTCATTGAGCAATACCTACAAGAAGAACCCCCCCCCCCCCCCCCTCCTTCGGATCTCCAACTGCCACTGCTGGAAAGAGGAAGAAGAAGCGCGCCCGTTGGACCCTTCCTCTTTCTCCCGGCGCCAGCCTGCTTCTATGGCGCCTGTTGTATCCACAGCATCCAAACTACAAGCACTGCGCTGTTTTGATCTAGGGGACTGCTGCTGTACTATCTATGGCATTTGAATTACAAGCGCTGCCTTGGATCATTTGGATCGACACGAGCAGTGATACAAGAACAAGGATTGATTCCAGTGGTGATACGAGCTGCGATACAACAAGATGCGTCCTCCCCTTGTACCCGGTCCACCCAGCAGACTCAATATTCATCATGGTGTGCTCTCTAGCAAGAAATAGGTCCACAGACTAATTCTACTAGCTCTTTTTTTGGCATATACTGCTCCCTCTGGTCCCTAGTCTGCTGTGTATTAGTCTGTTCTGGGAGTATCGAAACTAGTGGTAAGAGAACAGTGCTCAAAATACGACTGGAAATTGCACAGCAGTACATTCTACTGGAAATCACGTAGAAAATACTACCAGAATAAAGTGTGGTACCGGAGTACCACTTTTGGTACCAGAGTACCACCATCTGCTACCGGAGTACCACTCCCTTCTCCCGCCCGTTGAGCCTGTTTCAAACCCTCATTTTTCTTGGTACTTAGGAGCGAGTGCACGTGCTCGTCCGCCGAAGCCATAGGATTACCAAGTAACACCCCTCCTCCCCACTGATACTACTCGGAGCCGATTTGGTTGGCACGTGTCATCCCCTCTCTAAAGAAAAAACTCCCTTAAGAAAAATCCTCGGCGCGCGCGCCTCGGATTTTTCTTAAGGGAGTTTTTTCTTTAGAGAGGGGTTGACACGTGCCAACCAAAACGGAGGACGGGGTGTTACCTATAGTACCGGTACGTACTCGTACTCGCACGAAGTATTGTAATCCGCAGGCGATAGATAAGGCCTAAACTAGTTCATATTTCGAACCTCGAAAAACTGCCAGTTGTCGAAAACCTTGAATCTCGAGTTCAAAAATTCAAAAATGAGATGATTGTCTGCGTTTCTCTGATTAAAAAAAATTAATAATGTACTTCGTCTTAATTAAATACACGTACCGGTAGTACCTCATTGTATTACGTACGCCACGATTATCGACAGTCAATACGGGAGCAAAACGAAAAAGCAACTTGCAACACAATTTCGTCACTGGGCCCAGGGAATATATATTCATGCTCCTCTTCTCATGCCATCGAGCCCGACGATAGACATCGAGTGACCCCCACCTTCAGTCCATATTGTCTACGGCGCCGCGGTTGATCTCTCTCTACGGTTCTCGCATCGATCCAACCTACCAAACACAGGAATTGCGGCAAGGCTACCTACCGTAACATACAGGACTGGAGCCACCCAACCCAACCCAACGTAGCACAGCACAACACAACACAACCCATGCCTTACCGACCCGTCTACATACACGAGGGACGCGTCCTCCGGGACAATCCTAACCGCGATGGGCGTCCGGTGTATCGCGGTTTTACGGTTCCCGTATGGAAATTTGTCGAGTGGAAACGAGTGGCCTTTCTGGTCGTGCCGATAGTGGCATTGTGGATCACCAATCCCGCCAATCGATTCCCGGGTTGGACGACACCGCGATCGCAGTGGCGTACCGGAAAGCCCCGGACTACCAACTACGGCCTGTTCTCGCTGGAAGAGACCATCGAGGGGGTCACGCTCTTCGGATTGCGGAAGCAGTGGGAGGTCTGCACCTTTGCCGATGCCTCGGCCGGGGAACTCTGCGCAAGCCTCGCGGACAACCTGTGCCACCGCAAGCCCCTCTTCCCCTGGAACTACCGCGTCCGAAAAGTCAATGGTAGTAGCGGCAACAACGGCAACGGTAACGGCTACCCCTACAAGAGCCGATTCGAACACTACCGGGCGGTCGCTCGCAATTACGGTGCGGCGCTGGCGGAAGACCGCGTTTTTGTCGCCCACCGATTTCTCTGCGCGTGCTTGATGCTCTCGGCGGTGTGGAGATTTTGCTGCCCCCAATTTCCGGCATCCTCCGTTCGGGTCCTCGCGGTGTCCTCCCCGATTGCCGTGTTCGTGCACGACCTGGTCGCCTCGGTCCTCTGGAGTTCCTCCGGAACGACCCTGGTCCGGGATCTCCTAGTGCAGAATTTCTGTGTCTATCCCTGCCTGGTGGAACTCGATCGGCTCGTCCCGCGATTCCGCCGTTCCTCCTGGCTGGTCCGTCCCACCGGCAACGAGGCCGCGGATTACGCGGTGGCGGTGCTCCTGCTGGTGCTGGGAATCGGCGGGGGATCCAACGCCCTGGCGGGACATCTCGTTGGTTCCGGCTACAACTATCACAACGGCCGGCGAACGAGAACGCTCGTGGGATACGCGTCCGTCGCGGCCGCGGCACTTGGATACGCCATCCGGGTGGTTCGATATCGATATCCATATGGATCATCCTCGCCGTTGTCGTCGCCGTCGTTGTCGTCCGAGGCCTGGACGCTGACGCTCGCGGGGGTGCCAGACCGGCGGTTTGGGCTGGTCCACGCGTACTGGACCCAAGTGGCGTGGATCGTGGTGGGCCACCCGCGCGAGTGGTATCCGCGGGTGGTGGTCTGGTTGCTGGCGGGATTGGCGGGATCCCTGTGGGCCGAGGTCCATCTCGAGCACGTGGAACTGGACGTGGTGCGGGACCTCCTCGGATGGTTCGGGCTCGCGTGAGCGAGTGATTGAGCGAGAACGGAACGAAACAAGACGATTCGATACGATACGATTCGATTCGATACGAGCGACGGAAACAGATGGAAACGACAGCATCGGGATTGGGTGGTCGATGTATGGCAAACCCCAGAAGAGTCGGAACGAGGAAGGAAGTGTAATTCATTCACGCCGCCGACCAGTCAACGATTCGAACTAATCCGAAAAAAAAACCAAGTCGCTCAGAGCAACCGAACGATTGCATGCATTATTGGTTGCCGTGCCAACCGGTCATAGCCGCGAAAACCGCACAGCAATCATTGCTGGGAGCGAAATGAAATGAATTCGGATTTGACCATCCCGTTCCGTCGCGGACGCACACTCCAAAAGCAACAATCATTCTACCACATGCAAGAGTGAGCCGATCGCTACGAATTTCAACAATTGTGGTGAAACACCTATGGCATGATTCGTGGCAAGTCGGTGCGGTGCGGTGCGCCCTTGGGTGAAGTGGTCATTTCGCTCACCGGTTGGTTTGACGGGATGGGAGGCCACAACAAGGATGTTGCAAGCTATGATGAATGGAACGCAACACACCACTCGTCCGTAGCATATTATCTCCAGTATCATCCATTCTAGTACGGTAGTAGTCACATCTGAATTCCTTTGCGAACCAAATAACTAATCTATGGATCGGGAAAGAGCTATATTCTTATTATTTATTATAATCCTGGCAACCCATTAATGCTAGATTTTCTTCTCATCGAATATCATTCATCTCGAACGTTTCTGTGATACCGGTACGAGTACGAGTACTCGAGATTCAAGCTTGCCGTTTCTGTCTTTCGTCGTTCCCGGCCGAGGATTTTCGGACTGCGAAAGTATCGTACGGTACGTACCGTACAAGTACAGTACGAACCGTATTAGAAGTACGAGTACGTACCGGTACGGTAAATTAATTCTGTCTGGCATTTCCAACGTGCACGTTTCAGAGGATCTTTTGTGTAGCACGTTTGAATTTCAATGTCAGTGTCCAGGCACTTGTACTACCGTACTCTCAAATACTCACAATATTGCCTTATTGATGTTGCGTCTTGTAGTATGTTCGAAAGAAACCGTAACTTAGGCACACATCGAAAAAAGTCAAACCAATGAGGCAGTTGGAGCGCGGTTGTTGTTCTTTGCCCACTTGCACACATAACTGTTCAATTGACATTCTCGTAAACTCAACGAATTGACATCGTGGAGAAAACTTCAATCGTTCTTCTTCGAAAATGAGAACAGGGAAAATGTTGCCCATTATCATTAAAGGTAATCTTACTCGTACCGGTACGGTACAAACTCCGGGTAAATCTTAAGATTACCTTACCGGTAAGATTACCGGTACGAGTAGGTTTGCAAGGAATATTCAATCACTAATAGTATGACTGAAAATAATTCCATATCAATCTGATGTCTGCATAATCGAAAGAGAAGAAACAATAGACTCAAGATCGTCCGCAGCACTATTCATAAATCAACACGGCATTGCATTGAGGTTTCCAATCCGACGATAGAACCATAAATTTATTGCCACGATCGACGACGCATAACCTACAAACAAATATACCAGTTCCCTGTCTCCTCGAAGTCATTCCGCAGCGTTTCCAAAACCAAAAGGATACCGCAATCGACCGAAGAGAGACAGAGCGCGAGTACACACACCACACCACACCACACCACAGACCACCGACGATGGGCAACACCTACAGCGACGCAACCACCATTATCGCTACCAACAAAGATCGCGAAGATTCTCCGCAATCCGTGGCGATGTCGGACGTTTCCGTGGGATGTGTGGACGATTTTCGAGGTGCGTATTCTTGGTAGTATTCTATCGATGGATGGATTCGATTCATTCCACGATGGCACACGGTGCCGTCGGCACAACACGGCACAAGGGTTCAATTCCGTCCTCCCAAACAAACTCACTTTTTTCTGTTGGACACCATTGGATAATTCCCGTCGGCACGGATTCTTATTCACTCGCAACCCAACCCAACCCAACCCCCAGATCCCGCAGAACCGATCCACGATACTAGCTCGCTACAGCTACAACTACAACTACAACAACAGGTGGTGCCCGACCCGGCAGCACCGGATGCCAATCCGGAAAAAACAGAAATGACCGGCACCGGTACCGGTACTGGTACCGATACCGAGCCCGAATCTCCACGCGAGGAAGTCCTGGAGGACAGCATCAATTCGTTCTACCCCGAGTTCATGCAAACCATACACACTACGAATTCGAATTGCGTCCAGGTCACCGACGCCCTGGGCGACGTTCGCGTCAAGTACCACGTCAATGCCAAGGAGCTCGGCCACGGCCACTACGGGGTCGTCCGGAAATGCATGAACCGAACCACGAAACAATGGTACGCCATCAAATCGATCCGAAAGAACAAGGTAAAAAAGATCGAGGTCCTCAAGCGAGAGATCTCCATACTGAGGGAGGTCAAACACCCGAACATTATCGAACTGGTCGACGTCTTTGAGGATCCCAAATACCTGCACCTGGTGACGGAATTGTGCACCGGGGGGGAATTGTTCGATCGGATCATTGCCAAGTCGCAGAGTCCCGAGGGGCACTACAGCGAGCACGACGCGGCGTCCATCATACGGGATATTCTCGATGCGATTGCCTATTGCCATTTGAGGGGGATTGTTCATCGGGACCTGAAACCGGAGGTACGTGGGTTGTGTTGGGGTTTGCTTGTGTGGTGTGGAGGAATGTAGTATGGTGTGGTGTGGAGTGGAGTGATGTAGTGTGCTGTGACTAGAACAAGAACCATCCATCACATTGCGGATCGAATTGGAACCGGTGGCCCACCGAGTTGCGTGATTTTGTGACACATTATCCCTGATTTCTGTCTCAACTCGTCTCGGCTCGGCTCGGCTCGGCTCGGCTCGATTTTTCCCATTTTGTGCCCTTGCCAAACCAAACACTACACTATCGCATGCCACATGCGCTGGTTCCAGAACTTTTTGTTTCTTACCGAATCGGAAGATTCTCCCATAAAAATCATTGATTTTGGGTTGTCGCGCCACAAGGACGAGAATGAGGAACCAATGAAGACAAAGGTTGGTGAGTTTTGTGTTCTGTTGTGTTCTGTTGTGCATTCCCGATAACAGTTCACTGGCTGTTACCATATCAATATCAATATCGTTTTGAGAATGCAATGGTCGGCGGACTTCCCTTTCGTAGCCCGACCCGCTTTCTGACGTGCCGTGTCGTTCCATACCGCGCCGTTTCTCCGATACACAATCACCACTCCACCGCTGTTGCTAGGCACACCGTATTATGTGGCACCCGAAGTCTTGCGGAGACAATACACGGAGGCGTGCGATGTCTGGTCCATCGGGGTGATTACCTACATTTTGCTGTGCGGTTATCCGCCCTTTTACGGGGACAATGATGCCGAGATTTTCATGTCGGTCCGAGCGGGAGACTTTGATTTTCCGTCGCCGGAGTGGGACGAGATCAGCTCGGACGCCAAGGATTTCGTGAGCTTTTTGTTGCAGCAGTCGCCCGAGCTGCGACCGACCGCCCCCGAGGCAATGGAGCATCCATGGATCTTTGCGCACGTTCCAAACGCAACAGCATCACCGTCGGACCGCGTCAAGATATTGTCAAACCAGAGCGTGCGGGGAACAAACTTTCAGAAATTCCTCGGAATGCAAAAACTCAAAAAGGCCGCTCTGGTGACGATTGCACGGAACCTGACCCACGAGGAAGTTGGATCCCTCGAGGATGTCTTTCGGAAAGTGGATCGAACGGGAGACGGCCGGATGACGCTCACCGACATTCACGATTCTGTGTTGCGGGGTACGTGTTTTTCGTTGGTTTGGTTGGATGATTGGTTGGTTTGGTGGTTTCCGTGCCTTGTAGTAACAGATGAAATCGATTGCAATTGTGATGGACTCGATTGGCTTTTCCTCTCACAAACGATTCCAAATTCGAACCACTTTTTCAGAAAAATTGTCACCTCAAATTCAGGCCGAGCTCATTGCGATGAAAGAAGAGTTGTCGTTGTCGGACGACGATACGTTAAACTGGAAGTCCTTCTTGGATGCCACAGTCGACAAGAATCTAGTCATGCGAGCAGACAAAATTCGTTACGCATTCGACCACTTTGTTCACGGTGAAAACAAGGATTATTTGACGATGACCGACTTTGAAAGCATTTTTCACGGAGACGCACAAGGAAGAGAAGTGTTCCAATTCCTGGACGCGGACGGAGACGGCAAAGTCTCGTTCGACGACTTTCGTGAGGCAATGGAAGAAAACATTGATTTCGAAAGCGGCACGTAGCTCTTCGGTTTCGGCACGATCCATCGTTCGGCGATATCCAAGGATTCTTCGCAGCTCTATCTATCTCAACGTGTTGTGTTCTCATCTTGACCGCAGGACAAAGGGCAGTAAACTACTATCTACTGGATCATGAGAACGCCTTTGCTCCGAGAAGGCCAACAACTTTAGAATCGTTGAGTGAGTTCGTTTGTACCCGAAGGACCCTTCAAGGCATGATTCGGAATCGATCCAACACGATTGGGTTATGCTTTGTCGACACACAATTATTCGTTCCTCTTGAAGCCAAAACGATTTGTCGACTGTTCAAGTTTTGAGATACAATTAGTTCAAAAGTAGTAATCTTATAATTAGTAACCGTCGTGACTACACGTATGTTGCGCCAATGCAGATGATTGAGTAGTCGCGTGTTTCGAATTTTCTTGTATCTCTTTTTCGCGGTATTCGGGCTTTGTCTTCGACATCAATTGAATATACTTCCATACGCAGTGACCCCAATGGCATGGATCGGACATTTCTTCCGGCATCTTGATCTTGAATATCGCATTTTTCTTTCCGGGATCATCTTTCACTCTCTTGAGGGCTGCAATGTATTTATACACGGCGCATATATCCGGATCGTGACCCTTTATCGTATTTTCTTTCAACAGGACTGCAATCATGAGATAGGGTGAAAAGTGGGAGCGGAAATGCAGTAAAAATTCTTCGATCCAGTTCAGCTCCCTCCCAAAGCTCTCGCAAAACGCAATGTTCCTCGAAGCGAGACTGAGCGAAAACAGGATAGTTATCCAATCGTGAGGTGATAGATTTGACCACAGAAGCTTGTCCGGCCGTTTCCATATCAATACCTTGTCGTATCGTTCTCGTTGTCGACACTGATTCAAAAACCCTAGGATCGACCAGGTTTTGATCCTCGTGTGAGTCATTCTGAAAAAGCGACGAATCAGGGTCTTCATGCGATTCAAGGCGATCGCGGGTTCTCCCTCCCATTTCAGGGCCACCGCCAGTTCGTGGTATCGTTCGAGTTCGGTGAGGGGGCGCTGGAGGAATTTTGGTTCGACCTCTTTTTCTACTTTTCGGATGGCGTCGTCTTCCCAGTCCTCGTAGATCTTCCAGAATACACCTTTCAGATCATCGGTTGACCGTTCGATCACCTTCGCCTTTTTGAATATTTGATGAATGGCGTCGACGATGCTCGTCAGGTGGCAACGTTCGGTCAGTGCCTTCAACGCGACGTCTACCTGGCTCGTGAGAAGGGCGCGCTGGGCCCTGTGCCCCCCGATGAAATATTCTAGAATTAGGAGGAACTTGTCGAAATTGGTGTCCGCCAATCTCTCGTTGTATTCGTCGGGATTGCTGATGACTTTCTGGAACGTGTTTAACTTTTCTTGGGTCGTCATCTTTTTCCATTTTCTGCCCACTTCGTCGCGACCAATCTTGTCCATGACGTCGTTGTCCAATTTGTGGAAGTTGTCCACCGTAAGGTATTTCGCGTCCCGGAAAATGAAGGCAGTCATTGCCGAAATCGGAACAAACACGGGTATTTTTGTCTTCTGGGGATCGTATTCAAAGTTCTTGGCAGTGTGCAAGAGTTCCCCAAAGAGTTTGTCCGAACAGCCCGATCCGAAAATCTTGGTGGCCGTGTCCCTATGATTCTGTACGATCACCTGGGTTTCGGCGGAGTCGGGATCGTCCACCTTGTTGCAGAGAACAATCGTTGGAACGTCTTTTAGGTTTGCCTTGTTCTCGTTGACGAATTTCAGAAGAGATTCCAACTGACCCTCATCTCCTGTGCCTGTGCCTGTGCTTGTACCTCGCGTTGCATCGGTAACCACCACAACGCAATCGAAGGATCTCCAGTTGGATCGAATGTAGTCTTTGTACTTGTTGCTGGGATCGGCATCGTTGATTCCTGGAATATCGATCAGGACGAGTTGTGTGTCCATTCTCGTTGAACAAAAAGGCCTGTCGATCGAAATATCGAAGAATGATTCCGGACAGGCGTTGTCGCTATCGCTGCCGCTATCGATGTCGGTGTCTCGATCGATATCGCTGTTACCGCTGACATAATTATTATTACTTGTAAGAAGTTCCCCGCTGTTGTCGTCCGAGGTATCCTCGCCGGCGTTTTTGTGTCTGATTTCGATGACGGAACCATCGGGTAGAGACCACGCAGCAGCACCGTCGTTGGTTTTTCGTCGTTTTGGCTCGCGTTCAAGTTCGTGAGGGCCGAACTTGTGATTGTGTTTGTGCGGGCCGTTGCTCTCTAAACCGCAGATCCCTGTCCCGATTGGATCTTCTTGGGTCGGGGGTTGCTGAATTCGAAAGGAACGCACTGCGGCTGTATCATCGTGCCTCGTGCCGATACTATCATAGTGTCTGTGACCAAGCAATGCATTGAGGACGGTAGACTTTCCGACACTGGAAGAATCCAAACATGATCAGAAGAAGATGCAGCAGAAGCAGAAGCAAAAGCAGCAGCAGAAGCAAAAGCAACAATGAGACCAAAGACGAAGATATCGATCGATGTTGGATGAGGTTGATAGAAAAAGGTCTCAAATATGTGGAAATTAAACGACCGTTGTGGAGGGAAACGCTTCGCACTCGTTTCCTTTCCTTTCGATTCGTGTTATTGCGTTTCGTTACGTTTCTCGTACCTTTCGTGCCCAACGAGGGCGACCCTGATTTCGAAGGCTTTTATTTCCTCCATTTCCGATAAGATGGCGTTAGGTAACAACAGGTATCTTAGTGTGTCAAACAGAATTGTGGTATTAATCTTATGGCCTGTAAACATGAAGCAGAAATTAACCACTCCCTGAGCAGGAAATAGATGTACCGTACCGTCGGTAGAAATATCAAAATAATATTATCATGGTTCGAAGCATTATTTTTTGAATTTTACGTAAGATTACCTTTCGGGTACGTAAGTGGGTTGGTTATGTGAGCTGTAGTTCCATTTAAAACTTAAGGAACTCTCGATTCATTATTAAGTACGAAGTATAAATTGTCGTGGTACAATCAAGAAAAAACAGGAACGAATAAGAATGCTTGAATGTCTTCTCAGTACTGATACTTATAGCATTGATAACAAACAGAAATTCTTTCCATCAAACGTTGAGTAATATGAACGGTGGCACTTAATTTCGTACGTTATATTCTTCGTTAAGGCGAAGAAAAAAGTCGCGGCATCCCAAAGCATAAATAACGAGAGCAGAAGAAACAGAGCAGCAGCCTAAAAATAGAGAAAAGAACGGTACTGGGTATCACAGCTCAAGTGCTCTTGTCAATTTCGTTTTGGTTATAGATAATACGAAGAAGTATCCAATTTCTTACATATAGAATGATGTTCATCGCATTACGTAATTAAACGACCAATGAGTTTTTGAAAAGATGTTTTTATTTTTTTCATAGCTTCGCGAGACCACTGTCCCTGGTCCTGTGTTGCCTCGTAATAAGCTACACTATGGGCACTATATTCATTAAATTGCCCCATGGTGGGAGCAAACCTACTGACTTGATACAAATTTCCCGACTCAACTACGAGATTGAAAGGTCTAGCTAGATACCGGTAGTGGGGAAAAAATGGAACAGTTTTTTACCTCGTAGGGATTACGGAGTACAATTCTGCATGAGAAGGGTTCCCGACGATTTGTCCAACAGTCGCTCGATGGTTATACCTCATCATCGCGCTCAAGATTAGTCCTACGATACTCGTACTTTATGTAGAACAAAAAAACTACTTCGTAAATAATTAATGTTTGCCCCAGAGGTGCAGGTGCACTATTTATTGACAGGGCGATATAATGCTATGAGCTGACCTGAGCAGCAATTCAAGGGTGTCTTGCAAAAGAAAATTTCATCTCTGCAAAATAAACCGTAAGCTAAGACAAGATTGAATCGTGTGTGTTAGTTCGACCCACGGCTGAGCAGTACTTATGTATCGTGTACCTAATGTGTCTCGCGCTACTTAGCCCTTCTCGTACCGTAATTACTCGTAACTTCAAAAAGATCATTCCGCATGAAAAAATAGTACCGGTAGTGGTGCCGCCCACCCTAAAAACAAATGAAAACAATAGACTCAATTGATCAAGGTTAATTGGTGGAGTTGTGAGTTGAACGTTTAACATTAACCATAAGAGTTGACAACGTAACCTTCTAGACGGAGTTTAAGGGTGGGTTTGGGGGGGGGGGGGATATATGTAGAAATATTAAAAACAAAATTTAACAAGTAGCCTTGGTACAAACACTACGACTAAAAATTGTTAAAAACACGAGCCAAATAATTATTCAGTAATAGAATTGAGTTGTACCGGTAGATTTGAGTCATGGACTGGAACCATAGACTTGAATCATGGAAGTGAATCATAGACTTGAATCATAGACTTGAATCACAGAATTGAATCTTAGACTTGAATCATAGACTTGAATCATAGACTTGAGTCATAGAATTGAATCATGGAGTTGAATCATGAAATTGAATCATAGAATTTAATCATTGAACTGAATCATGAAGTGAGTCAAAGAATTGAATAGTAGAATTGAGTGATAGAATGATCAGTAATAGAATGGAATCATACAAATTAATCATAGAAATGAATTGTAGGTTTGAGTCAAAGAATTGAATCATGAACTTGACTCATTGAATTGAATCATCAACTGGAGTCAAAGACTTGAATGATAGACTTGAATGATAGACTTGAATTACATACTTGAATTATAGAATTGAATCAGAAAATTGAATCAAAAAATTGAATCATGGAATTGAGTCACAGAATTGAATTGTAGATTTGAGTCATGGACTGGAACCATAGACTTGAATCATGGTAGTGGATCATAGACTTCAATCATAGACATGAGTCACAAAATTGAGTAATGGAGTTGAATCATGGAATTGAATCATGGAATTAAATCATATAATTGAATCATGGAAGTGAGTCAAAGAATTGAATTGTAGAACTGAGTCATAGAATGATCAGTAATAGAATGGAATCATAGAAATTAATCATAGAAATGAATTGTAGGTTTGAGTCAGAGAATTGAATCATAGTGTTACTGAAATCATTGAATTGAATCATTGACTGGAGTCAAACAATTGAATGATAAACTTGACTTATACGCAAATTACAAAATGGAATCATGGAATTGAGTCACATAATTATTGAAATGTAGATTTGAGTTATGGACTGGAATCATAGACTTCAATCATGGAAGTGGATCATATAATTGAATCATAGACTTGGATCATAGAAATAAATCATAGAATTGAATCATAGTCTTGAGTCATAGAATTGAATCATGGAGTTGAATCATGGAGTTGAATCATAGTCTTGAGTCATAGAATTGAATCATGGAGTTGAATCATGGAATTGAGTCACAGAATTTAATTGTAGATTTGAGTCATGGAAGTGAATCATAGACTTCAATCATAGACATGAGTCACAAAATTGAGTAATGGAGTTGAATCATGGAATTGAATCATGGAATTAAATCATATAATTGAATCATGGAATTGAGTCAAAGAATTGAATTGTAGAACTGAGTCATAGAATGATCAGTAATAGAATGGAATCATAGAAATTAATCATAGAAATGAATTGTAGGTTTGAGTCAGAGAATTGAATCATAGTGTTACTGAAATCATTGAATTGAATCATTGACTGGAGTCAAACAATTGAATGATAAACTTGACTTATACGCAAATTACAAAACGGAATCATGGAATTGAGTCACATAATTGTTGAAATGTAGATTTGAGTTATGGACTGGAATCATAGACTTCAATCATGGAAGTGAATCATATAATTGAATCATAGACTTGGATCATAGAAATAAATCATAGAATTGAATCATAGTCTTGAGTCATAGAATTGAATCATGGAGTTGAATCATGGAGTTGAATTATAGAATTGAATCATAGAATTGAATCATGGAAGTGAATTATGGAAGTGAGTCAAAGAATTCAATTGTAGAATTGAGTAATAGAATGATCAGAAATAGAATGATGAGTAATAGAATGGAATCATAGAAATTAATCATAGAAATGAACTGTAGGTTTGAGTCAAAGAATGGAATCATAAACTTGAATCATAGACTTGAATCAATGCATTGAATCATGGATTTGAGTCATGAATTGAATCATAGACTTGAATCATAGATTTGAATAATGGAATTGAATCATAGATTTGAATCATGGAATTGAATCATAGACTTGAATCATATAATTGACTCGTTTAGTAGTCACTTGAGGTAAATCATAGAATTGAATCATTGAAGTTAATCATTGTTAACAATCATAGACTTGAATCATAGATTTAACCTACAGAATTGAATCATAGACTTGAATCATAGAATTGAATCATTGACGCAAGTCATTGACTTCAATCATACATCATGGAATTGTAACAAATTGAATAGTAGATTTGGGTCAAAGAATGGAATCATAGACTTTAGTCATAAAATTGAATCATAGACTCGAATCATCATAGATTTGAATTATAGAATTGAATCATAGCCTTGAATCACAGCCTTGAATCATAGAATTGAATCATGGAATTGTATCAAATTGAATCGTAGATTTGAGTCAAAGAATTTAATCATGGACCTTAGTCATAGAATTGAATCATTGAATTGAATGGTAGGTTTGAGTCAAATAATGGAATAATAAAATTGAATCATAGAATTGAATCATGGAATTGAATTGTAAGTTTGGGTCACACATTGTAATCATAGACTTGAATCATGGATTTTCATCAATCACTTCAATTGTTGAATTGAATCATAGACTCTAGGCATATAAATGAATCATAGCTTTGAATTGTAGTCTTGAGTCACAGACTTGAATCATAGACTTGAGTCATAGAATTGAATCCTAGATCTGAGTCAAAGAATTGAATCATAGACTTGAATAATAGGCTTAAATCATAGAATTGAATCATGATATATTTGAATCATGGAGTGAATTGTAGACTTGAATCATGGAAGTGAATCATGAACTTGAAAGATAGACTTGAAAGACAGATTTGAGTCATGGAAGTTAATCATAGACTTGAGTCATGGAAGTGAATCATAGAATTGAACCATGGAAGTGAACCATATACTTGAATCATAAGCTTGAATCATAGACTTAAATCATAGACTTGAATCATAGACTTGAATCATAAAATTGAATCATAGAATTTAATCATGGAATTTAATCATAGAATTGAATTATGAATTGGAATAGAATTAAATCCTTGAAGTGAATCATTGAAGTGAGTCATAGAATTGAATCATAATTGAATCATAGCCTTGAATCATAGACTTCAATCACAGTGAATCATAGAATTGAATCACAGACTGAAATCATGGAATTGAATCATAGACTTAAATCATTGCATAGAATCATAGAGTTCAATTTTAGACTTGAATCATACTCTGAAATCATAGAATTGAATTATATACTAGAATCATTGATTGGAAGCATAGAATGGAATAATATAATTGAATCATAGGATTGAATTCTAGAATTGAATTCTAGTATTTATTACAGAATAGAATCATTGAATAGAATCATTGAATTGAGTCATAGACATGAATCAAAGAATTGAATCATATACTTGAATTGTTGACTTGAATTTTAGACTTACTTCATAGAATTGAATCTTTGACTTGAGACATTCATCTGTAGCATAGACTTGAATCATAGAATGAAATCATGGAATTGAATGATTCAACTGAAACATGGAATTGAATCAAAGAATTGAATCCTAGAATTTAATTCTAAAATTGAGTCATAGAATCGAATCCTAGAATTTAATTCTAGATTTGAGTCATAGATTTGAATCATAGAATTGAATCAACAACTAGAATCATTGATTTGAATCACAGAATTGAATAATATATTAGAAAATTTGAATTGTAGAATGGATTCATTGAATAGAATCATAGGATTGAATCATAGAATTGAATGTTAGACTAGAATTATATAATTTGATGATTGAATTCAATCTTAGAATTGAATCATGGACTAGAATCATTGAATTGAATTGTACAATTGAATTGTGGAATTGAATCATTGAATTTAATCGTAGACTCTTACCAAAGATTTGAATCATTGAATTGAATTATTGAATTGAATTATTGAATTGAATCATTGAATTTAATCATTGAATCAAACCATTAAATTAAATCATTGAATTGAATATTAGAGCCGAACCATAGAATTGTATCTTCATTTTGAATTGTAGACTAGAATCATTGATTTCATTCATAGATTTGAATCGTAGAATGGAATGATACAATGGAATCATTGACTTCAATCATAGTCTAGAGTCATAGAATGGAATCATAGAATACTACAAATATGTAAGGAAACTACGTACACAACAACTCCACATGGCCCCTGCAAAGCACTAATGCGCAC